>MU832101.1:0-87220 GCA_029204225.1 Diphasiastrum complanatum | reverse complement strand
ATGGCTTCTTTCAAACAATGTATTTCCATTGCCCTGCAATGTGGTTAGGCCCTACCAATCCTACAACGGGCGACGATAGTTTGGTTTGCTACATCTCATCTCCCTTCATTAGCCAACTCACCACCTCATCACTTTTCGGATCTGCTGCAGTCAGTTGGTAGACTCCCACTGACATCATCATAGTTTTTGCACCTTTATTTTTAATGCCAAGATATGGATTAATCTTAGCTTTAGTGCAAGCTTCGCTCTTGTTTGAGCTTACTTTTGCTTAAACTTCCCCTTCGGGGTGTACATATCTTTTTCATCAATGTACCTACTAGTTTTTGTTATGAATAAATGCACCAAGATATTTCTTCTTTGAAGCCTTTACTCATATTCCAACAAGGTTACAATGAGATAAAAAGTAAAATATAGTACTAAAAAAACACCATAAAGCATAGCCACTTTCAAGATGTCTAGCTGATACCTGCCACCATCCCACAACACAAAACCACAGGAGCTAGTATCGTGGAGATGACAAGTGTCATAGCTGAGCATCAGTTGTTATCCTCGTCCAAATGTAGCAATACTACTTAACAACATAAATAGCATTTATAAATCATAGTCTAGTCTTCCCAAACAGCATAAAGGTATTTAGCAATAGGCCAAGGCCTAATGTTATTGTATTAGGGCTTATGCCATGCTAATCAATTTGTGGGTAGCGTATTTAAGTAATGTATGAAAAGTTTTAATCGTGTATATTTCAACTAGCTACTTGGTATTGTAGCGAAAGGGTTTACTTCGTATTGCGAACGTATTTGTTTCTTTGTATTTTCTTGTGCGAAAGCTTACAAGAGCCTAGACACGCAACTACAGATCACAAAATAGATTTCATCCTAGCAATCAAGACAACGGAAGACAAGGAGATGCACGAGATAGAGAAACTATATTATCAGTTTAATTTTTTAGAGCGAGATGGTTAGTGTCTCGCTCGTTGGCGGCCTGACGCTCTGCTCTTTCGTTGTGTTCTACTCGTTGGTAGACTTTCATGCACAACTATTTCGTTTCTAATCTTTTTCTTTTTTGCTCTACTCACGCACATTCTCTATATCTATTTTGATCTAGAAAAATAGTTTATATCTCCACTGTGTGGAGTTTACAAGATAGCTAAACAGAGAATTACAAGAGTAGTTAACGCTAATCAACTAATCAGTTACTCTCCGTTATTGCTAGTCGTTTCAACTAGGTGTGAAGTTTAAGACTCCACGCCTGTTGAGCTGCCAGTTGATAGTGCAAAAGATTTTCTTTCATTTCTTTTTATTTCGTGTCATGTCTTTTTGGTCCTGGATGCATGTTTGACTTTCGAAAATCATTTGACCTTCGAGTTTCGCTTTATTTTGTGTCTTAGGGATTTTGAGGTACGTTGACTTTCGCGAATTGTTCGCCATTGGACCTTCATTTCGTTTCGCTTTATTTCGCGTCGTGGCAAAGTTGCAGGAGTTCACCATTTCTGACACTCCATCTTGAACCTTGTAGCTTTGCGAAGAATGGCTTGTCGAGTGGCTTCGTGAGCAGATCTGCAATCATGTCTTCAAATTTTATGTATTGGACTTGGAGCTCTCCTTTCGAGATCGAATCTTGAATGTGATGGTACTTCAGAGGTATGTGTTTTGTCTTTGAATGGAAGAATGGATCCTAGGATAGATAAATGGCACTCTGAGAGTCCATCATCATCGTGCATGGTCCTCCTTGTGGTATCCTGATTGTATTCGGC
This sequence comes from Diphasiastrum complanatum, assembly GCA_029204225.1. NCBI lineage: Eukaryota > Viridiplantae > Streptophyta > Lycopodiopsida > Lycopodiales > Lycopodiaceae > Diphasiastrum > Diphasiastrum complanatum. The sequence goes on along the minus strand of MU832101.1, from coordinate 85,467 downwards.
TACAGAAAGAGAAGCACTTGGCATAATTTTCACTGTTAAAAAATTTCGGCATTATTTGTTGGGATATGCATTTATTTTTCATGTGGATCATTATGCTCTTAAGTATCTTGTAAATAAACTAGATCTATCAGGACAAATTGCTCGATGGGTTCTACTTCTGCAAGAATTCACTTATCAAGTAGAGCTTCGTCAAGGAAAGTATCATACAAATGCTGATTATCTATCGCGACTCAACACTGGAAAAATTGAAGACCCTATCAATGATGATTTTTCAGACGAACATTTATTCGAGATTTCATCTACAAATTCGTTATATTCTGATATCATTACTTATCTCAAGGATCAGATATATCCGAATGGTTATGATTTGGAGCAAAAGACAGTTTTTCAATATAAGGTAGCACCTTATACAATTATTAACAATGTTTAGTACAAGCTTGGTGCAGATCATCAGCTTCGAAGATGTCTCGAATCCGAAGACATTAAAAAGGTCATTAAAGCCTTACACTCAGAAGATGTTGGTGGACATTTTGCTTTGAAGAACACAATTAATAAGATATTGACTACCAAGTATTGGTGGCCAACAATGTTCAAGGATGTATCAAACTTTATTCGTTCATGTGATCCATGCCAAAGATCTGGTAAGCCTACAAAATCAATGAATTTTTCGTTGACACTAATCCTTCCTGTTGCACCATTCGAGAAGTGGGGGATTGACTTTGTCGGTCCAATTAAACCTGTTACCCGACATATGAAATGTTGATATATTCTAGTTGCAACGGATTATGCTACAAAGAACGTGGAAGCAGAGGTGACAAAAAGAAATGATGCAAAAATTGTCGCGACGTTCTTATTCAAAAGTATTATCACCACATATGGTTGTCCACTCGAACTAGTAAGTGACCGAGGTACACATTTTTTAAATGACACTATACGGTTGCTGACAACTTATTTCCTTATCAAACACAGAAAAACTGCGCCGTATAATCCAAAAGCAAACGGGTTGACAGAAAGAGCTAATGGAATTTTATGTAAGATCCTGACTAAAATTACTATTGCACACGCAACAGATTGGGATCAGAAACTACCATCAGTTCTTTGGGCTTATCGTAATACAGAGAAAATCACGACGAAACAGACACCATATTTTCTGACATATGGTATGCATCCTATTCTGCCAATTGAATTTGAGGCCAAAACTTTTCGTATCCAAGCTCAACGAACAAATGTAGAATGTATAAACGAAAGGTTGACTAATATTGAAGAACTAGCTGAAGCTTGTGAGTCTTCACAAAAATTAACGAAGGAAATCTAGGAACAAAGAAAGAAGAAATATGACAGTCATATAAAAAAATGTGATCTTAAAGTTGATGATTATGCGCTGATATATGACAGTCGCCATCAAAAGTTCTCAGGAAAACTCCATATGCGATGGCTTGGACCTTTTAAAGTCATAGAGGTGTTTGACAATGGTTATGTGCAACTTCAATCACTTGAAGGGGAACTGTTACCTACACGTATTAACGGGTCCAAACTAAAAAAATACTACCTTTGATCAGAATTTTTTTATTTTTTTATTTTTATTCTTATTATTTTCTAGTATTTTTCTGATAATGTTCGCGACTTTTTTTTCTTTTCTAGAAATTTTCGTGAACTTTTCTACCACTGTTCAACATTTGTTCAAACTGTTTCGTGAATTTTTCGAGAATTTTTCTTGTCTTCTCTTAAATCTTTTAAATTATTTTTCAAAGTATTTTCGAGAACTTTTCGAGAAACTTTCGCGACACTCTAACTGTGAACTAAAACTTGTCATTTTTTTTTCTTTCGAAAATTTTTCTAGAATCTTTTTAGTATTTTTTTTCTTTAATTTTTTGAGAAATTTTCTAGGATGACGCTTAACATTGTCGAGAATTTTTTGTGAAGTTCTATATCATTTTCTAGAATCTCTCAAGAATGTTTCGCGAAATATTCTAGAAACTTTCTAGTATCCTTCGAGAATCTCTCAACCTACCTTTTTGAGAATCTTTCAAGAATCTATCTACCTACTTTTTACATCCCTCTATTAAAGATGATGGCCACATGATCCTCATTATTCACACGTGTGTACGCTCACATATCAAAACAGATATTGTTTTTCCTTAATTTATTTGTTTTCTTTTCAAAAACGGTCTTCCGTCATTAAAGATCGATCTGTCAAATCATAGTTTCAAACACTGACCCATGCACGTACTCCATAAATGGAAGTGCCAGATGTCAAGTCACCATGCCACGTCATCATCCCTTCCACACCGCTACTGCAAATCAGAGTTATTTTTCATTTTTCTTCCTTACACTTTTTGCCTGCGATTTTATGCTTTCCTGTGCACAGCCCTTGGATTACCGATGGATGGGAAGATGATCTCAACAAATAAGGATTCGGTGGATGAAGCTGCCCACTTCCTTAACAATTGCTTCGTACCCATGAAGGGGTACAAGATCTCTATGATTCGTGATACCACATTTAAGATGTTTTGTAAATTTGCAAACCAAGTACTCTTTTTGACGGATGTTGATGCGACAATTTCAGTGCAAAATTTTGGTTACATCTTAGACGCACTTGCGGGTAATCCGGTTTGTTTCGGCACTATTAGATATAAAGCATTTTTGCGCTGGATCAAGCACCAAAAAATTTCTGGCGTTGGAGCACATGTCTCTCGGCTATGCGTCCATTTTGACATTTTGAACGAGCAAGAGAAAACATTGCTGACGGGAAGAATGTTGGCCTCCAAGCCAATTGATATTTCCGGCCTCGTTACTAAAATTGCACCAGCCGTCGAAGTAGCAGCTACCACTACTATGGACATTGACGTTGCACCATCCCAGTCGGAACTAGTCCCAACTGTGGCGATGGAGGCTGATGGAGCTACTGCTGCTGTTGTTGATTCTTCACAGCACGCATCTGCTTCCACATCTCAAAAGCAGACGAGGGCCTCCTCTTCTGATGATGACGCAACTCAGTCTGATACATCAGACAAAAGACAAACAACTGCTGAAGGCGACACTGGGGCACATGTGGCAAATGAAGAACAACCAAACGACCAGCCCCAGTGGTTTCGCACTATGACCGAGAAAGCCAAAAACCTAGTGGCTGAAGTGTATGAGTTGAACAAGTACCACCAGCAAATTACGATGGAATTTGTCAACTCAGAAAGGAGATGCCAAGAGGATCTCAAGGCGTCTTTCGAGAAGATTGATTCGCTCGAATCAGAAAACACAAAGCTGATTGAACGAAATCATTCTCTCAACACACAGTTTCAAACCTTAATAAAGGAAGCTGATTTTTGAAAACAGATCAATAAGGCGATTGAGGCCAAGTCTGATAATTATCAGACTCAAAATGATTCTTTAAAGCAGCAACTGACAGCTGCAAATCAACATAATGTCGCGCTCCAGAAACATTTCCAAGAGGAATGAATGAGAAGACTAAAGGCAGAAGTTGCTCTCTCTATATGCACCAATGCAGGGTTCATTACAGTCGACCTCACGAAGCTAAACCAGCTCCAAGGTCAGATGCTCGACAATTTTTGAGTTGAGTTCCTACAACCACTCGAGGATTCGAAGGCTCTTGTCGAGGAAGAATTGGCAGAGCTAATGGAGTTTTCGAGTGAAGCTAACCCATCTTGCAGCGGACCAGATGCACACGACGAGTACTTTCAGGCCTTACTCAGAATTGATGACCTTACACAACAAATTCCATCTGTGCATGCCTGCACCAGAGCCTCAGACCATCCCGAGTATCTAGAAGCAGTCGTAAAGATTGACAAGCTCGAACAGGAGCTGTGAGATCTCCAACAACAAATGGAAGATCAGAAGCTAGCTGTTGAGTTGCAAACTCAGGACTTGGCAACTGCATCTACACAGCCTAAGCGAATGTGGCAGAATCCGTCGAAGGTATGTGCTGATGAATTCCGTGCATTTGCTGAACGCTTCTGAAAATGGTGTCCACCTGCTTTTAACATTGAATTACAATGACGTATGGATTATATGATGCTACCAGGCGCAGTAGGCATCGTCTTCAACGATTGGAAGCGACAGCTTTCTATCGAGCAGAAAGGATGTCTCTGCTGGGGCATAATCCATGGAAAGTTTAAAGTCCTACCTTTCGGGACAGCAGAGTTATGCATAGGCTCTTCGGCTATGTATGCTCTCGAATACATTCGCATCAAAGAACTTCAATTTTTGCAGAACGAAAACAATAAGCAACATTTTTGGAAGCGAAAGTCGCAGTTTCAATTATACAAACCCAAAGCTGTTGCAAATTTAGGCGCATTCGACGATGCAGGGTTGCTGATCAACATTAATATGGCGTATCCAGAATTATTCAGTCTATATGTGGATTGGGAGCGAAACCTTGTAGAACATTTTGCCGAGATTCGACATAATCTGCAGGATAGAAGGAAGTCATTCAGATATAAGCAATTTTGTACATATTCATTTTAGCAGTTTGGTACCTTTGCGGAAAAGACATTATTTTTTGTTCAGAATCTTTATGTTAAAAGCAATTTTATTAGATTCTCATCTCGATACTTGAAGAAATCACTCTACGAAGTGATTCAGACGAAGATACAAAGTTGACTCAGGAGTTGTTCGATGGAACATTACTCTCTATTAAACTAGAAGAATTCGGCAACCTCTCAGTTGGCCGATATACAAAATCCAAAGAAGATTTGTTATTGATCGAAGCTCAACAGAACTTGGAACTAGCTCCGAAACTATATGAAGAATTGAATAATTCATAAATACTATTCATGTCTTTGTCATGTTGATGCCTATCTGTGATACTGAAGCTAGATCCTTGCAGTTTGAAGATGTTTTGAAGTTTGATTCCAGTTTTCATCAAACAATTTCAACTCAAAATCAACCTACTCAACGCAACAACAAGACACATATTCTCTGAAGAAATATCTAAAGGACAAATCATATGAAAAAAAAAAATTTCGCCTCAACGAAAATCTGACGAACAAGAATGTTTCTCGAATAATCCTCAAAACCAAGATGATATGTTCACGAGGACGTTTCACATTTGAGGAAGGGGATATGTGATGCCACGCAAATGTCAAAAATTGAATATCAATATAAATATGGCATAATATACTCGAAAATGAAGATATGAGCTGGTTAAGTATAAATCATGAAGAGGCCTAAGTCATTTTTCGAGAATATATCTCCTAGGTACTTGTCTTATAAATTAAGGGCTAGACCTTTAATAGGAAAAGACATTGCCTTGGATAACCCTTAACTAGGTCATCCATACGAAACGACTAGTTATGAAAAGACATGTTAAACTAGAGTAACTTTAACTCATAGTTAAGTACACCTCTTATGGTATAGTTGAACGTATTTTCAATTTAATTCTTAACTAGACCCTTTCGCGGGAGCGATGCACCTATTGTTTAAGAGGTGTGTTTGTTCGTCCCGTAGAACATATATTGATCTCACACTTCAGTCTCAATCATCGAGAGAGAAGAGTTTATGCTTATGTAAGATAATGAAGAAGTGAATAGAGTTCTGTGAGTTATTCTCCCTTATCTCTGTTCTTCGCACTGTTGAGTGTGAGTAATCTTGAGTCTGCTAACAATCTCTAACGCATTTCGTGAATTACTCTCTGATCAAACAGACGCTCTAGTGCATTACAATCGTTTGTTGTGTTTTCGTAAAGCATGCTCTAAAGAACTGTCTTAAAATCATCTTATTCGTTTGTCGCGAATACTTTCTTTTCGACACTCGAATAATGTCTATCTTTGTGCAGTCTAGCACGATCATTGAATTAAGTTGTATGTATACAAATGAGATGACAGTCCCTGTCTGAAGAATTGAGTCTATGATCTGTTTTCCTGATTTGGCATTGACATAAGTTTCTAACGTGCTCTAATACCATTCGTGCTCTTTAACCATTAAGTTGGGCTTTAGTTGTTGAGGACTATTGTCTAGGAACGAATAGTTCGCGAACTCGATTAATTGATTGTCTGCGCAGTCGCGAATACATCGAACAATTAACGATTCTCTGTTGACACCTTAGTCAGCCAAAGTGTAGTCTGATGTACTACTCTGATAACATTTCATTTGTAGAATGCGTTTTCTTCAATTCGATAGAAGCCAGATTGTTGTTCTGAATTCATTAACATTACCTATTCCAAAGATAAGTAATATTGGTTACTTTTTAATGTTTGTCGACAACCAGAATAACATTCGAAACCACCTGTCATAATTACACCAAAAACATAACTTTCTAACGCTATCCTTTGTGGGAACGATACTTTTCACTACAAAATTTATATTAACCCTGTTAGTATAGCACGACAGAGCAAACCAACAATCCTGCCAATGTAGAAAAATCAGCATCTACATACAAAATGAGATGCAAACTCTAAGAGATACTGATCAAACATGAACCAAAACATAAAATATGTTTTTTGTCCGTACAATTACAGTACCTACTATATTTCACACGTGTGGAACCAAAAATAGCAAAATATGAGCATTCTACACACAAGATTGCAAGATATCACCAAGATAGTGCACCAATGAGTAGTAGAACCCAAAGAGAACCATGTATAATGATGAAATGAGAGAGAGAAGAGAGAAGATGTGTCTCTCCACGACTTACATCCTTTTATAGAATGTCCAAACCCTATTTGGCCACTTGGATTTCCCTCCAAAATGTAAACCCTACTATTTTTGGGTTTAGATTCAAAGTACCCAACATTCAAATTTGAATCTCTCTCAAACTCGACTACCAACTTTTTCACACTTTCAAAAAGTGTTTATTGAATGTATTTTAAACTAATATAACTCCAAAAAGTTTATTTCTAAGTCTAAAATGAGTTTTGGCCTCTTATTGACAATGTACCAAAATATGACTAAACTAGACTAAACTAGTTGAAATCTCTCACACTTATTAGCAGAAGTGCATCAAGCAGAGTCTTTAATTCCTCAAAGATAGCTTAGAGTATGCAGTTTCCATCCGCAATTGTATTGTGCTCATCATCATCTGATTTGTACATGCTACATGCTGAATCAATCTATCCTTTCATTGCGTTCAGTATTATATCAGAATGTATGCATCTCCGTGATTGTTTTGTAACTGATAAATTTCATATCGCTTTTGTCTGATAATTCAATACTTCATTGTTTGGCTATGAAATCACTTTAGTGCTGACGATTTCAAAGTTAGTTGCTAAGAGATTGAACGTTACTTCTGTCATTACAATTTGTTTAATATTGATAGGCATAGTCATGCATTAGGAAAGGAGGAAAATTGCTCTGCACTCGATAAGTCGTTTATAGTTTTCGACTTGTCAAACCAACTCACTTCTCTCCCTCCATATTTTTTCCCAATAGGATTGAGCTTGGGCCACCTCGAGTTACTTTGATTTCCTTCATTATTCTATGTGAGTTTTTGAGAGCAATTTGAGATCATTCAATTTTGTGTGTATTTCGCTCTCTCTCTCTACCCGAGGGCAATTAATTGCTTTCTCTCTCTACCCGAGAGCAACAACTTTTTGTACTTATTTTTTGCTTGAAGTCTTCCCATTGTGTGAAACAATTTGGTGATGAATGTATGCATGTAGATTTGTCTTTTTGCCTTAGAATTTGACATAGATCTTGGATTTCAATCTATAGTTGATCTATAGTGCAAGAACAAAGCTTAGGAGATCTAAATCACACATCAAGGCATTCCCACACGTGTGAATTTTCACATATTAGTCATATGGAATTCACAAAAGATCAACTATACCTAAAAAGTTATCATTAGAAAAACTCTCGACCCTAAAAAGACTCTTTGTAAAGATATCCTTTTTTAATTTTTAACTATTCTATGTCCACATGGCCCAATAATGTGTGTCCATGTATGTCATTACGTAACGTGGCATGACTCACCATAATGTGAACATAGACTCTAGTTGTCCTTTGTTGGACAGGTCTAGAACTATCCACAACTAAGGTAAATAAACTAATCTGCACAATTTTCCATGATGTGAACATAGATTATAGAAGCTCATAACTAAATTTGGAGAACACTATCAATTTGTTTTTTGACATGTCAATCTATTAACTACGCCAAGGACTTGCATTGAAACAGACGTTGCAATTGTGGAATAATTGAAAATTGACATAACATTTTTTGTGGCACTTATATCCTTGTACGTCATCTCTGTAATGTGATTAATTACATCTTGGACATTATAGCTTTTTTGAATGCTCACCTTGATGTAAAATATGACTTTTTAGGCACGCGTATATTGTCTCGTAGTCCATCTCAAGCATATTCATCATTTTTCATGTTTCTCTTTTTAGATATCACATTTTCTTTCAGAAGTATTCTTTGCAAATAAATTAAAATATAATAATAATGTGTTAAGAAAAAGAAAACCAAACTTATAAATAAGCTATAATATATCTACATCGTGTTACACATTAGGTGTATGACTAAATAATTGAGAAATTGATGCTTTTGGATTCAAAGTATGTCTCTTTGCATAATGAATTCTCGTCTTCATCCATATAGGTTTTTTGATGGACTGCATCATTAAAAAAGTGTGTGCATAGAGTCATTGTTTGTTTCAAAATAAAATTCAAGCATACTATGCATTGCTTCTTCATATTGTGTCTCATCATAATTAAAATTGATATCATCACTTTTTTAAGCAATTGCATCTGCCTCTTTAATTTGTTTCATCCTTAGTTCTCTCGTACATATCAAAACCTGATGATGATTGTAATTGGCTACAAATGGATCAACTTTGTGAAATGGCATTCGATTTCTTGCCTACACACATTAAAAATATAAGAGGGTGATAAGCATTGCAATAGATTCTAAAAGAATAATAATTTCAATACAAACCTCAATATATTCTAGACTTGATAATTGGCTCTCATAATTTTATCCAATTTTTTACAATGATTTTCTATATATAATGCATATTTCATGCATCTTTTGTCCATTGCACTTAACACATGTGTATTATATTTTGTTTTAAATACTATTTTTTTGCAAATATCAAAATCAAGTATATGTTATTGGACCAACTTATTTTAAATCATGTTAGATTAGCCAACAAATTGCTTATTAATATAAAACATATATATCATTTACTTTGGTGACTTGAGTGTCTTCGTCACTAGATTAATCTAAATGCAATTCATCTTCATGTGATAGTGCACAAACACAACATAAAATTAGTTAATTTATAAAATATTGATTCTTATGTTTTGATTTTGAAATATTTTGATTTTAATTATACGTTGTGCATGTGTATGTATGTCTTCCTCACATTTTTTTTACATTATTCGTGTTCTTAATCATTACAGATACGTAACTTATAATGTCATTGTCATTTTGCTAGACTTTAAATCCTACTTCAAAATATTCGAAGTTTTATGAATGATTTTTTTCTTTCTTTCATTACAACTATGTAATTAATCATGTTTTTTATAATTTTCACATAATAGTCCTTATCTTAATATTATAATATAAGATTTGTGTTTTTTTTTATAGGTCTTGAAAGAAGACGACATCATTCTTTCATGTGTTTAGCATAACCTCCTATCCTGCTATCATCAAAAATCACATGGAGAGAGTTTTACTAAATGTACCTAGAATTGGCAAATTCACCATAGAGTGGCATTTGGTTGGAGATCTAGCGTTAAAATGTCTCTTTGATATTTTTCATGGAACAAATTCAAATCACCCTTGTTTGTATTACATACAACAAAAGACACGATAAAGAGTACATGAATATTAAGAGACCCAACAAATTATAGATTGAAAACTAGTACTATTGATTCTTACATAATCTTCATATTTGTACTCCATGCAAATGTGTGTATAATATAAGACACCTTCACATATTGTTTTGTGTGGAATACCGAGCCAGTGTCATCTTCAAAGCAAGCAAATTAGAAGTTGCTTTGTCTAAAGCAAGCTTACATAAAAGCCATGTTAAAATAAAAAAAGACGACAAGATTTCAAGTAAATCAAAAAATGTTCCACGCAAACCGAATATTGGAGGATCAAAAGCTCGTAGATTTTTATCAAACTACTTTGGAACAAATCCAAAATTCAATATGTCATTTCGAAAGAGATAATAAAAGCAACTCAAAATTTTGAGGAATGAGGATCTACTTGGCTTCTCAAATTGGATGTTTGGAAAAAGTTTGACAATATGGTGCAATATTTTTTTTCAAAATAAAAATCTCAGTATGAATTGTGGCATCGTAAGATGGGCCATTTGAACTATGGGAGCTTGTGCTTGATGGATAAATTGAAGATGGTAAGTGAATTACCAATATTAAAAGAGCAACACTCAATAGAAAAAAATGGATAAAGGTGAACTTATGTGGCCTAAGCTCCCTATTCTCTAGAAGCTAACATGGATGTATGAGTGGTGAAAATTGATGCCCTAGAACCATTTGGTTGATCAAATCATCTTGCAATGCATGGATATAGAAAAGTACTATAGGTTGACGGATGTAAGAAAACAATAGGAACAAATATAAAAAACCTTTAGACTTACACAAGTGAGTTACGCTAACCACCAACCTAAATCTCAAAAGATTCAAACTGACTCGCTTTATATTCAATTAGACAGAAATATTTTTCATACAAGACACTTTATCCCTATATAATCAACAAAAATTATTTGATTCTTTTGATATATTATAATCTTGTGAATCTTGTATAAACGTTAATATCAAAAGTGATTGATTTTTTTGTCCAACACAATCACTAATTGGGATAAAGATTGGTTGTGTATGGCATGATGGTGCAAGTTTGGCAAACCTTGATTGCTACGAGAGTGGACAATTAGAAGTCTACATATTGTACACAATATGCATCTATCATAATTAAAATTTTAGTGTTCCCGGGTAGCGCACAGCGCTCACATTGTGACGGATAGCGCCCTCTTTTTCTGAAAAAAATTTTCATGTTTTTTTTCGAGCAGCGGTCGCACTACCCCACGAGCAACCTGACCCTCACAAAATGAAAGGTTTATCGAGCAATGGACCTCCAACAACAATAAAATATCTAAGAAATTTGATCAAAAAATATAAACACAATTTTCAATTAGTTCATTGACAAACGCATCTATAGAGCATGAACCCAACCAACTATCTATAATAACCACTTGCACACTATAACAATAATCCCATGTACAACTTTCCTCTTGAACAGGTTTTGTCCTTAGAACAGAAAAGAAAACCAAAAACCATTTTTTTAACTTCCAACACTTACTTAAAAAATCATTATCATTAGTCTCACTTCAAATATCAAAAAAATACTTAGAGATAGAACAATATTTCAATTGTTTATCTCAGATCTAGAGTACAAAATCAGATTTAAAAAGTACACAAAGCAATAAATTTTCCAATCAAGTTTCACTCTTTATAAGTTAATAACATCACCTTCATATAAAATAGCTTACATGAAACACTAGATGAGTTATTACCTAATACCAAAAATAAAAGTTACAAAATTTAAAAAAAAAACTAGCAGTTATAATCCAAAACTATCCATAATTTCTTGTGGATCAATCATGAATGCTTCTTGGTACAAAACCTCTTAGAACATCCAAAACCTTAAGGCAAAACTGTTCATTCAACTAGAATATCTAAGAGATTCATCAAGATAAAAATGATTTTCACTCAACTCTTAGTACCCCAAATACTCACTTGAGATAAGTATTCATCCCATCTCAATAGATTTGTCTATCTCCCAAATAACCGAAGATCTAGGCTGAACTCCGTACACAAGCACTTAATAGAACATAACTTGTAGCAAAGTACGATCCACTAAAATAAACAAAATCCCCATAGGTAAAAATAATTTATTCAACGAGAATGCTTATAAAACACATACGTTTTCAAATCACTAGAGTAAGAGATTTAGATTTTCAACATACTGATCTAAGTTCTTAACTCATTCATTAAATCAAAAATTACTCCATACTTGAGAATCGTTGCATTTCCTGAAAATCCATTAATAATAGTTACGTACCTATTTATAAGTCGTCGATCACATAAATTTAGACTCTTATGATTCGTCAATCACAATCCACTGGTTTCCAAAACCATATTTAATCATTAAAGGATACCGGAGTATATGTCCAACACACAACTTAGGAAATCATTCTAAAATCTTTTTCCCTAGGAAAAAATACAGAATTTTAAAAATATTCTTCAAACTAGACTCTTAACAAAAGTGTGAGTTATCCAAGTTCTACATTCATCAGGTAATCAAAAAAAGAAGGCTTACCAAACAAAGTACTGATAATTATCTTCAACTACAAAAACTTTAGATTACTATCTAGAATTGAATCTACACACTTAAAATTCTGCTGAATTCCAAAGAAATTTAGTTATCATTCTTGGAACCATTAAGATCTCTGCTATCCAATTGAGCTCTCTAGGATACAATCATTAATGAATTGAGTCTATTTCTCCTCTGAGAAATACTCTAAACCAAGAATACTATATATTCCAAGCACAAAATTTTATTGATGAATCTTGATGATTCACAAATCATGCGTCTCCAAACAATACAATTTATAATAAATGATTTCTGGTGAATTCTCTTCACACTACTCATTTAATCAAGTACAACACCCCATTTAGATTCTTATCCAAATCATTTCTAAGTTAACAAATAAATCGTCCATAAAAAAATTTGTTAACCTGCAAGTAATTGTTCTAAACAATACTTGTCCATATATCTAAATTGTGAACAACTAATTTAAGTGCACCAAATAGATCCAATAACCAAGAGTACATAGTAAATCCATACAAATTTGATCATGCACATATGGTATGATCTCACTATGACCCTTATCTGCAAGATTCTTCCAAAATCCGCATATGTTACACACATATCTCATTGAGAATCGTGTAATAATAAATGTCTTCCACAAAGAATTCACTCTATTACAACCAAGACTTTTCTTTCAAACATTTTCAGCTCGAGTAACAGTAACCATCATCCATCTAAAATCCAACCATGCATAAGAGACAACCTGGGTTTAAGAAATTGAGACACAATTTTCATGGACCTTACTCATACAAGTAGTAATTCACATGATGATGACAGTCTTTCAAAAAAGATAGCTTCAAGTTGGAAGAAATCATATGAAGTCAATCTAATGTCTAGTATTTGAAAAATTTCTAAGAAGGGTTCAAGAAAGTGATAAATAGATTTAAGGATTTCTGATTTTGTAAATTATGAGATACCCAGTTGGGATTTGGACTAAATTTCAGAATTTCACAAAATACCCCATAACCTTTAACCCATGGTTTTAGATCGGCATCAAAAAATTATCAAAATCTCCCATTTTCAATCAGATCCTTATGGTCCTAGAACCTCCCCTACGAGATTACTAACCCATACCACCAGCTCTCCCTCCAAAAAGATCCATAACCTCTTAATCTGACTTTTCTAAAAATCCCACAGATCAATCTAGATGTCCTATAATTTTTATAGAAAAAGTATCCTTCACTACTAAAAAAAGGAGAATTTATTTATTTGGATGTCTAATATGACATTCAGATGGATATACAAGATCCACACAGACTCTATGATTTAAGTAAAAGGATCAACATGGTTGAACATCACATTACCAACCCTTCCAAGAAGTGATAAGCTTCTGAATTCCCTTCTCATCCGAAGATATCTTTTATGAATTCACTAAATGAATTCTAATTTAAAGATTCCTAATTGGTACTACGCAATTATTCCCAGGGATTTCCAAAGAAAAAACCTGATTGAAAAATACACTTACTACCCGTCTTGTCCTCTTTACTTCCCCCCTTATGAATTTTTTGTCCCCCCAAAAATTTCATTCCAATAAGGCACAAAGAAGATTCAAAGACATAAAGTAAATATTATGTTTATTCTAATCATATGAAAAAGTTTGAAAACATTCATTTCCATGATCACGTTATCCTACAACTAGGTTGAATCCACATATACACAAAAATCATCCACATACATGCATAATAGCACTAAACTAAACATTTTCATATACTCAACCATAAGATTAAACTCAGAAAATTACTTCGATTTTCCAACTTTAAACAATTCGTATCACTTACAATTTTTCCAATGAAATCATTAGACTGTTTTTCTTTTTACTAACTGGCATGGCATTACTCCATCACTTTTTTAAACTCTCATAGATTCAAAATATGAAATTACATTAACAAGAAATTCTCAAATCGGATTTCAGCAACTCTTATATTGTACCCAACAAAATTCCTTTGTCTAGATAAAGAATCCAGTCCTCATTCATTCTGTCTGGCCCTTTCATATTATCAGACAATTTTAAATTCAAATTTGACGAGTATCTTACACAAGCTTTTGCTCGACCCATTTCTAATTATTAGAATTGATTAGAAATGTATTAGCAAAAATACAAACTCAACTATTTTTTGTACTATTTTTTTAAGTTATGGGCCTCGTTTTTTAAATGAGACTGTATAAATTGAAAATGCCCTAAAAGGTGCAATATAGAAAGAACCCTTTTAGAACCTTCCAAGATGCTCGTGAATAGACTCTCATTTTCCAAATTATTGAGTTTGGCATCTTGAGCTCTTTGTTAGAGAGAGCTATTTTTCAAAACCCTTAATTGGAGATCGACTTGAGCTATAGGCAATTGTTGTCTTTCATTAACTTTTCTTAGTTGGATAATGCATTGCAAATGCTATTTGCTGGCTTTAGCTTTCATTTGATGCCAATAGCTATGATTGAATACACAATAGGATTTGCCATATTGGCATTTTGAAGTTTCCATAACACAGTAGAGCTCATCTCTTTGAAGCTTTCATAAAGAAGAATTTTTAACAGAATTGCAAATGCACGAAAAGAGCAAAAAATACTGAGAAGCTCATTGCTTTGAGCTAAAAAGATAAAAAGCCCTATAAAGGCCAACATCAACCATCAAAAAAGACTTCAAATCCACAAAACTTTATGAACTTGAGTGGCAAGGGAATAACCTTGGAGTTAATTTGAATTATTGCAAAAAAATGCCAAACCCTATCTCCTTGGCAACAGTCTCTACCATCCATGGTGGTCTACATCACACAAACATATTCTTATTAGGATAACAAAACTTGAAATTAATTGCAAAATGAGCTCATAAGTCAATTATAGCATATCCATCTTTCAATACTGCTAGCATATTGAATTTGCTCATGTTTTTTTCTTAGGATAATGAATTAAGTAAACATACTTGTTCATCAAAAAGTTGAATGCCCCTTGTGAAGCTCGATCTAGCAATTTTTGTCGAGAAGGTACATCCAAGGCTCCATCCTGTGAAACATGCAACATCAAGACCCATCATTCTCATAGTGGCCAATCAACTTAAAAAAGATGTCTTAGAAAAAGTCAAATAGAAGTAACAAAAACTGGCCTTACTTCCAGTTTACAAATGTATTGTCTTTATGGAATAGGTCAAAAAATTTCAAACCTTATATTTTGAGTCCCAGAACAATTTTTTAAGATAGTATTCACAGTTGTGTGATCATATGGAGTACCTATTTGTTAAGAACAGACTGCATATTTCATATGTCGTCCACCAAGTTACTATGTCCTCTTGTTCATCAGATGGGAATGAAGTTGAAAATTGGTTGGCTCCGATTGTCAAAAATTTTATGCTTTATCCACAACTTGATGAGGATGAGGTAAGTCTTGCTATTGTTTGTTAAAGAAAAAATCTCAGGTCTTGTTGGCTAACTATGAGATACACCCTCCATGTTGGATTAAAGGTATTTTATTAGGCTATCAGGGCTGCTATGCTTGATCTACAAGGAAAATTCAAATGGGCAAAATGTGAAAATGAGACACACGTAGAGGTTACATCATCAAAGGCCTTACCTAATTTCTAGTTTTCCACGTAGAACAAAAGTACAAGGTGTATATCATGAGGAACATATTATCACAACAAGGACAAAATTTGTTCTAAATGAGGACCAAACATGGAATCATCATGACTTACCAAATGTGAAGCCACCTACCCTATATATTGCGAACTCCGGTGCATGCATATCTAGAGCACTTAGATAAAGTTGTTCACACTGAGGGAGAAACTAATCCTATTGTTGGTAAGTCACATTATCACACTGATCTAAAATATAAGGTAGATCAAGTTCCTATTGTTGTTTTAACTATTGTTGAGTCAAATATGGATTAATATTGTGATCCACATATATTCATAGTTGAAGCATATCTAGTAGTTCATTCCATATCAAGGGTCGAGCCTTGTGCTCCTCTCAAGGTTTTCCTACATGAGTGTTCTACATGCACCACAATATGAGTTACAATAATGAAAAAGCAAGCTAACCATTGGTGCACTTTTCATGGTAGATTCGGAGCAAATATCATTGGTGGAGGCAACTAGAAATGCCTTTGAATAAGCAAAGTTCAAACTAATAAGAGGAGCTGAATTATGCTATTAGGAAACCAATCAAGGAACAATACCCTTGACGAAGACAAACCTACTCAACAAGAGGAAAAAATATGTTGACATAAAATGTCAATTGAAATAAGTAATTTAATGTCAAGAAATATGCCTATAATGTTGTGAAATAGAGAATATGACCACTGATTTATTTAAAAAGTTTCAATTGGGTAAAACATTAATCATCTATGAAACAAACTGATTTAGAGCCCCAAGGTGTTAGAAATATGAAAACTTAGGCCTCGAGACCATGTCCTCAAGCTAGTTTAGTTAGGTCGGGTTAGTTAGAGTTCAATGGATAGTGAAAATTCAGTCTCTTAACCTTTCTTTTTGGTAGAAAAGAACAAAAAAGTCATAGAAAATAAGGAGACTTTTGCTCGGCCCACCTTTCAAATTAATTGCATTCAATAGAGTGAGTTTCTTGGAGTTTCTTTACATCCACTAGATACACATTGGTTCAATGAATGTGTGTTGAAGTTTGCTTTGAATGGTCTTGCCATTTGGTATAGCTACTAAGCAGTTGTTTACCTAAGGGGAGGAGTAAACCACAGAGATACACATAGCAAAGTCCATTGGATCAGTTTACTGTGTTTCTACAGCAGGTTATGGGCCCACTACCAATAATTTGTAGATCCAAGGAGGATGGCAGCCACTTCAAGCATGATGAACTTCAGATACATAGATGAACTGACAGATGTGGGAGCTCCAGCATCAGAGGAGGATATTACCACCACACTTCTTGAGCTTTCTTGTATTGTAACATGGATAGTTGCATTTGAAACAAGGACAGAGACTTTGAGATTGGATTTTGTTGAGGCCAGAATAATGCAAGAGGAAACCAAGAGCTGGAGACACTGTACGGACATAAATGAGACACTGTCAATAGGAAAAGGCAAAGCTCAAGTGAACAATAAGGGATCCACATCAAGGACAATTTCTAAGCAGAGGATGAGGACCAAAACAGATCAGGTATTTCATGTGCAATAGGCTAAGACATATAGCTAGGAATGCATGATCAACTTGTCAAAAGCTCATGTACAATCAAGAAAAGGAAAAATTTCTCCCTATGGCAATGAATTTGATGACAGGAGTTGATTCACAGATTCTAGAGCCACACAGCATATGACACCCATTAGAGACCTCATTGAAAATTGAAAGCCATTAACACAGATCACTAGCGTGCATCAAAATGGAACATTGCAGACAGTAAGAGTTGGTAATGTACCATTCACCACAAAAGATGTGACCATAGATGTTGTGAAATCTGTACCCTACCTAGTACCTTTGAAAGAATGACATGGATAAACATCGGTAGAACGGGATTCCAGATCAGATAGAGAGGTCAAAGAAAGGGAAAATTATACGACAAAGTCTCCGACATTGCCTCAAACGTAGCGATTGCAGAAGGAGCAACATGGCACCAAAGATTTGGTCACTTGACACGTAAAACTCGAGACATGATGCAAAGGAATTGGATCGTTTCCAAAATTGAAGACCGTTCGTTCACTAACAACCATATCTGTCAAAGTTGAGTGAATGGAAAAAAAAACAACAGAGTCCTTCAATCAAGATACAAGTAGACACAACCCCTCAATTCGATCCACTCAGATGTAATTGGTCCCATGTAAATTCCAGCTTTAAGTCATGCAAAATAATTTGTTAACTTCATTGATGACGTACTAGAAAGGTGCTTGTATATCTGATAAGCAAGAGACCTGAGGTATTTGGAAAATTCAGAGATTTCAAAGCTTTGGATAAAATAAAGAGCAGGTGAAATAAGGCAATTAGAATAAATGATGGTGGAGAATGTAGATCAAATCCAAGATTCTTTGTAACTTAAAGTGCATTGAGAAACAGAACACCATGCTTTCCAGTCCTTGGTACAATGGTTTGGCTGAGGGGAGAGATAATTTTAAAGGAAATGCTGAAATGCAAGTTGGACGATAGTGAACTATCAAATTCCTTTCAAGGTGAAGCCTTAGTAACAGCTACCTTTATCAGTAGCTGATGCCCTGCTAAAGCAGTTTGAAAATTATTCCTGAGGAGTACAATATAATGGCTGCTACAACAGTCTCAATGAAGGTTAGTACATAGAGAGTTCATTCACACTTTACAGCAGCCAGGTACTATCTATAAGTATTGATAGATTTGATGTTATCATGTCTTCACCTGGTCTTTATTTCAGGACTTTTGAAGGGGCCTCTGGAGTATGACGTGGTCTCTGTATATCCCTTACACTTGTCACAACCACCTCACTTGCTGCTACCCTAGAGCAGAAGTACATTGATCCAAAGACAATAAGATATTTAGCATCCAAGCCTTCGGTGTGTGCCTTGGTAGCATGATATGCTTATAAGTTATGTCATGCTGTATGCTAGTTGCTTTCCTGCTGTTTCTAGAGCTACATTCTTTCAATGGTATACTCCAATATCCAATCGAACAACTTAATTTTTAGTGTAATAGCCCACACAATCAGTCTAAGGGTTGTAAAAAACCTCCTAGGGGCACATCTACTCTCCACACATATGAGCCCAATAAGGATGATCCAGAGTTGTATGTTTAGATCGTCGTGTTGATAATAAGGATGGTACCAAACCGTTGTGCGTCGGCTGCATGGCTCTTAATAAAATATTAATGGCAAACATGCTACAACTTGCATGATCATCTACTCAACTGATTCAAAAGGGCCACTATTTATACAAGTTTGAAAAATGTTCCAGAAACATGCAACCAAATTAAGATACTAGTTTGGTGTAAAGAATGTGGAATTTGGGATGAGCTACTGTTATGCACTGACATTGTCCTCATATATGCATTGCCTTTTAGGGTTGTAAGGAATACATGTCTTTAGCCATGGAATGGAACAAAAATGAAAATAATGGTATATAACCCTCCAAGCACAATACAAACAATAAATCCAGCTACACACCTCCTCTGGAAACCAGACACCTGCTTGTGTGCTTCCTTCCAAGATTGCTCTAGCAAAAGCAGCAGTTGCTATGCCAACACATCTACAAGACATTATAAACTATCAATAGCAATGTCAATCAAAACAGTGATTAGTTAAAAATGTTGCAACACATAATTTTTTTTTAGAATAATTGATCACAATGCCCATGAAAATGGTAGCTGCTAGTCTTTGAAAAAGGACCAAGAATGAATAAAAATGATTCACAAGCAATGATGTTTGTACAAGATTACCCAAAAAGTGAATGGCATCAAAAATAGCTAGACAGCATCAATATTGATCTATCTGGACAAGAGCGTCAAAGAACAGAAATGCACCAATACATCAATCATCAAGAGTAATATCACCACACCGATTTGGAATAGCAAGAAATGTAAGAAAAGCACAATGCTTCAATCTCTACTCAACATATCTTCACATAATGAAGTATCATACATATATGATAGCTTGGATCCACAAGATTAAGGCATGTGACAAGATTTTCCACCTACCTAGAAAACCTTCTAATTTAGATACCTCAGATCTACCTCTTCCACCTAATCTAAATTGAGTACAAATTGACTCCCTCTCACATGCTTTACATTTACAAGAGGTGTAGGACTCATGGACTAGGTTGATGTATGTAACATAGATTCACTTACAACACCTAGGGCTGATCTACGCTTTGTGGATGAAGCCTTTCCCAAAGGAGGTGAATATATTAACCACACAATCTGCAGATGAAACTTGTTGAAGTCTCAATTCCTTGGCTTGAATCTTTTCCCTCACAAAGTGATAAGCAATGTCAATATGTCTACTCCTTGCATGGAGGCATTGTGCTAATTGGTTATCACAAAAGAAGGTTACAATACATAAAGCTCCACCAAAAGCCTCTTGATCCAAAGCATCTCCTTTGTTGTGGTAGTGAGCTCTTTGTACTAGATTCCGTTAATGACAAAAAACGGTTTCTTGCTTCTTGGAGAGCCAATGAACATAGCATAAGCACATATCGATCTTCTATCCATCTTGTCACCTGCAAAATTGAATCTAAAATACCAATCAAGTCAATGTGATTACCCTTGTAAAGTATGCCAAGATATATTGTGCCCAAAATGTATCTAAGCACTCTTTTGGCCATCTTCCAACAGGAATTGACTCAATCTACCAGGTACCTACATAATGACTTAGATCGGGCCTTGAGATTGTATGCCAAATCAAAGGACCTATAAATCTCCTATAGAGAGTGATGTCCTCAAAGGAGTTTTCACCCTCTCTCATGGAATCTCTTACATTTTGCTCCATAGGTGTGTCTATACTTTTGCAATGATACATGCCAAATCTATCAAAGATTGTAGAAGCATATTCTAATTGAAAAATGAAGCTACAATTAGAAATTTTAACTACTACAATCCTTAAAATGCATTGCATGAGATCAGGATCTTGCATCTTGAATTGTCTACTTAGGCCAATCTTGGTTTCATTAATCTTTTCTACACTATTCAACTGGCCTTAGTCTCTGGTCTAGTACAATTAACTCTCAGCTGCTCTTGGAGGGCATGATTCTACGGTAGTCTTGGTCCTCACATAAGTACTCCCTACTAGTACTTGCTTCAATCTACGATTTGATGTACCTTGCTCTTGTCATGTAACCAAGTTTGAGACTTAAGTTACAATCTGCTCTTACAATATTAGATTTTCTCTACATCCCTCTGATAGTTCAACTAGGAAACTACATCACTGACTTGCTTTTGTTGTTGGGGTTTGATAATCAACCAAACATGCTCTTGAAAGTACTAGTTGCTAAGAGGGTATATGACCGACATATGTCGTCATAATCAACAATCAAACTAGACATCTATTAGAGAGCAAGTTGTGTTGCTAGATGTCAAGTAGTATGCTCGTACGACATTAGTTATCATGAGAGAACGTGAATAAGCGTAGCCATTATGTTTGTAAGTAGACTGAACTGTGACCATGATTGGGAGTATGCAGGGGTGGTCCAAATATAATCAAGGCACGATGGTGCACGAGTGTGGCTTATAGTTGCCACACCTTTTAATCAGGTCAAGGCACAAAGTACATATTAGTGGTCTAGCCAATGCATTGATAGATTGTTATCCATATAGAGAAGATAGATAGAGGAGTCTAACTTATAATCTATCACGATTTCCAATGCCTAGGAGATATCTTGGTGGAACTTTCCTATTGCTGACTGCTCTAACTTCATATATACTAATTGAAAGATCGTATGTCCTATAATTTTTTTGATCTATACAAATCTTGTGCATAGCTCGTTGCTTGACTGAAGCCTTGGATAGTTATTGATGAGCTAACGATTAAATTTACTACATCTGAGTCATAAACTTAGCTTCATTAGGTATTGTGTACAAGATAATCATGGTTACTAGGTTAGTTGGCCTCAATCATATCTCAACTCTGACATGTGTCTCTTTCATGAATCATCATGAAAGAGACACATGTCCACTATATAGTCTAAATGACACAAAGATATGTGCAAAACATATCTTTCAAAAGCGATTGGCCTTTTCATTCAAACCAGCTTTTTGAGAATGCTTTCCACTACAAAGTCAAGATTGTGTCCTCAATTTGGCAAATATCTATTTGTGATATTAGTTGAAATTATGGGCTTCGAGAGTCCATATAATTTCACCATATTAGGTCAGACAACTACAGTCAACTAGGCCTTCTTGGTCAATCCACTAAAATGAATCCAAAGTCTGACCCCACTTGGGTCTTTGGTAGTCCAATCAGTGATTCCAGATATATGCCTTCCAATATACTATGGGTACCTCTTGTAGCGCACAAATCCAAAGGACTTACTTGGTCTTTGTTCACTCAACAAGGAATACACAGCTGGATGTACTCTCTAACAACTCATTGTAGTCATGGTTTAGATCTATTACTCATTACTAGATTCAAAAACTCCCAACTCATACTTGAGAGCAACATTGCGTAGGGACTTTTATAGCACTTGTGAAGGACCTTATAGATAAGTCCATTTATTTCTGGCATGACCTCATATATGTTTCTCTAAGCACACCTTCCTGGTTGGTCTATGCTAGCTAGGTGTGTGCCTTTATGAAAGTGACCATCAAAGTTGATTCTCCCGCATGACCTCCTTGAACACTTATATTCTAAAGGCCACACACACCAACAATGTGGATTGTTTGTTAAGCTCCTTTGATCTTCTTGAGATCCTTGCCTATCTCAACCAAGCTCATGTGATACAATATACATGCTTGTTGTGCATCAGTGAGCACATTGTTCCTTTCACATTGGTCCTTTCATTAATTGTCCAATATTGGAATTTCATACTAAAAAATCTTGCATTAGCTCGGCCTATCCAGTTGGGTGACCCTCATCTCTGGCTGATCGCAAAATTCCTCGAGATGCTATGATTATTGTATACATAAAGTTCAACATCATAGAAATAGAGTCGCCAGACCTTAAGGGCATGAACTATTGCATACAATTCTTGCACATGTGTTGGATACTTTAGCTATGCATGAGTGAGCTTCTTACTCTCCTCACATTTTCTTGTGAGCATCAAAATGTTGTTGTATGCAATCTAAAGTGGTGGCAAAAAGAACCACATCATTTGCATAAAGAAGAAGCTTGATAACATAACGAAGGAGCTTGGCACCACCCCAACTTTCTTCATTGAGGAAATCTTTAAGGTTGTCATTGTAATAACCAAAAATAATAGGGCATAGACGACAACCTTGTTAAACATCAATGTTGCTGAAAATCTCATTGGTGAATCCCTTCAAAGGATGCACCTTTGCATCACTTCTTTTATTATGCTTTTCAATTGCGTGCATGAGATCCCTACGGATATCAATTTCTTTCGTTCTTCCCATAGTTTATGCCTTGAAACTGTTGTGAAGGCTTTCTAGATGTCTATAAGGCAAAAATAGAAGTTCGGTTGTTTCTTTCAACTTTCTTCAATAGTGTCTTAAATCTCTCTCTCAATCTCTCCCTCTCTCTCTCTCTCTCTCTCTCTCTCTCTCTCTCTCTCTCTCTCAAATCATCCTACGGCTTCGTTTCACCTGCCTCCAGGCTTTGTCTTGCGCACACAGTGTGCTAAGAAGTTTATGTCTACAGGCTCTCATAAACGTTTTCGTACTTTGGAAATTGCATCCACCATGCCTATCGATTCTGTCAACGATCGACCACCACAGGTCGTTGCTTCGTCCTCAGCTGCTATGGGAGACACACACCACACCTACACGCGGCACACCACTCCTGAGAACATCTCCTCACTGAATGAGTACATTTCTAAGCAATTTGCTGCTTTTCTTTCACAACTCAATGAACTTCGTGCGGATTTGCTTACTAAGACTGCCACGATTGACGCTCAACAAACTGAAATTGCTTCTCTTCGTGCTGCGCTTAGTGCTTTGCAGAGGGACATCATCTCTAATATCTCTGATGTTGAGGATACTACATTTTCTCGTCCGAAGTACCTTTGAATCCTTAGGGATTTTAAGATACACCCAGGTTCTGACCTCAATTTCCCGACGTGAGCGACCGACGACTTGTGCACGAACTCAACCATTGGGAGATACTTTCCCCAATCAAGGTTACAAGTCGATTCGATTGGCCAGGCTGGTTCGAACTGAAAAACGGTTTGAACCGAATTATATATATATATATATCATAGTACCCTCTGGTACCGCTGGTATGGTACCGCCGGTACCATATCAGTGGTACCGCCGGTACGGTACCGCCCTGGGATCCGCGGTACCAGGGCGGTACCATTTTTAATATTTTTTTTTATTTTTTAATATATTTTTAGTAATTTTTTTTTGCATATTAACTACCAAAAAAGGACAAAAAAAAGTAAAAAGAGGGGGTTCTGGGTGTAAAAAAAGAGGGTACAGTACATGATGCAGGGGACCGTTGCAATGGCACATGGGCACTGCGAGTGAGCAGACCGAGGGGCCAATGGGAGACCAACACAGGGGGGTAGCATCACATGGGGGCAAGTACAGAGGCACATGGGCATTGTGGGTGAGCAGACCATGGGCCCAATGGGAGACCAACACAGGGGGGAGCATCACATGGGGGCGGGTACGGAGGCACATGGAGGGATGATGGGGATCCACATGGCCGATCAGGCTGTGGGGATAAATAGGCACTCACAATGCCATTGTGGTCGGCATTTTCAGAGGCTGTGAGAGGGCTAGTGATAGACAGTGAGAGAGCAAGCGAGAGCCGGTGACAGGCTGTGAGAGGCTGTTTGAGAGCCAGGGTGCTGTGAGAGGGTGTTCAAGGATCAGGGTGCTGTGAGGAGAAGGTCGATCGAGATGGCTGAGCGAATACCACCGAAGCCCGAGGGCGAAGCCAGGAGAAAGCTTGAGGAAGATATCCGAAGGCACAACGAGAGGCATCGGAAGCAAGAGGCAGATATCCGAGAGATGCTGCGACAGACTCGACAGAGAAATCCGGAACCGGAGCCACCCGCCCCCGCTGTGGATCCTGTCCCCGCTGTCGAGCTGGATCTGGATGAGCAGATCGGAATGAATTTCACACGACGGCAGCTCATCATGGTCAGGGAAAGGGCGGCCAGACGTCGGGCTAACCAGGAGGCAGCTCGGGCTAACCGGGAGGCAGAGCGAGAGCGACAAAACAATGCACCAGACGAGGGCGAGGAGTCGGTGGAGGATCAGTGAGGGATGTTTAGAATAGATGAGGTCCACCCGTATGTGGCGGACTGTTGCTATGTAGTTTTCGGCAGTTTATGGTGCAGCAAATAACTAGATGGCTGCTTAAAAAAATGACAGTATATGTGATGTTATCCTGATACAACGGTTGAATATATACATAGTTGTTTTTTGTGCAACGCGAGCTTGGTCATGTAAGATGCAATGTTTGTAATTTTTTTAAATGCAGATGTATTACATGTGTTTATTCAATGTCGTTTGGGGTGTAGGGGTGATTGCTGTGCTCATGATGTAGGTGCATCTATGTGAAGCTAGCATTCACTTCAAACGAAATTAAATGAAAATAGGATTCACACACGCACATAGAATTCTTCAACATAAAATAAAGCATCACATGTACAGAGCGACATACGCACAATGTGCAGCAAATAATGTAGGCCAAACACTGTATATAATGTGAAAAATCATCTGAGTACAATGGTAGACCGACTGCTAGAGACAAACTACTGAAACTAAAACAATAGAGCCACAATCAATGCTCTGGCTCTGACTCAGACGAATGCTCTGGAGACAACTCAGGGCCCCGAGCTGACTCTCGCAGCCGATATCTCTGCCTGTCTGGAACTGGCATGGGCTGTGTATCCGAGGGGGAAGACTCGTCATCCTCATCCTCCCAATCAGCCTCCGCATCAGCCCCCAAGCAGGCCAAACCAACAACACCTGCTCCAACTGGCTGTGATACTGCACCTCTACCTGTACCTGGAGCCCTGCGTGGTCGTCCTCTCCTCCCTGGCAGTTTCTGTGCCTTGCCTTTCTTGTTCGGTGCACCCTTGGGCCTGCCTGGTCTCTTGCGGACAAGAGGAGCTGTCAATGCCTCGTCACCCCCATGCAAATCACCTGGCTGGCTAGGCTGGGCCCAAGCTGAGGCCGGCTGGGATAGGGAAGCAAAAGAGAGAACTCCCTGTGCAACTGAGCGAGGAGGATGAGCTCGTGGAGTGTGTGCCCGTGGGGCTGCTGCAGGTGGAGGAACTGGCTGTGCAGGAGGCGAGTACAGTGGCGATATGTACTGAAAGGGGCGCTGTGGTGGCCGGTACTGGTACATCCTGGGTGCTGCCAAAGGAGGAGGATGTGACGTGGGTGCTGCCACTGGAGGAGACACTGTGGATGTGGGCGCTGCAAGAGAAAACCTGGGCACAGATGGTGGCCTGCCATGGAGACCTGGTGCTGCAGAAGTGGACGGCGATGGAGGGGATGCAGGCCTAAATGGCATCGGTGGCACTGGAGGAGCTGTGCGACGCACATACACCCTCTGAGGAGCTGGAGGAACTGTAGGCACCTCATGCGGCTGCTCTGGCTGGGACTCTGTGTGTGGCATGCTGGCAAGAGATGATGGGGGCGCCCTGACACTCGGCATCTGCAAGGCCTCTGAATCCAATGTGGCAACCAAGTCGGCCAGCTGGGCATCCGAATACAAATGCTCTGGGCTCTGGGACTCATTCTGTGCACCAGCCTCTAAATCATCCTGTGCACCGACCTCTGAATCATCCTGTGCACCAACCCCTGAATCAACCCAAGCCTCATCCCGTGCCTCATCATGTGCACCCTGTAGACCCTGCATGGCCTCCCAATCTGTGCAATGAAAGTCATCAGGTGCCTCCTCTGGTGTGCTGTCGTAGTAACGGCCATGACTCTGTGCTGCACGCATCCAAACATCTGCGGGACCAGCATCTAAACCACTCTGCCCTCTATCAAGAGCCTCCTCCATCATGTCGACATAGGTAGGTATGCCACTGCCCCCCCCTGTGTGCCCTGCCTGTCTGCCGGTATAACCTGTGCCATGTGTCCCACCTCTGCCACGTGATGCACCTGTGACCCCTGCCCGTGGCGTGTGCCCTGCACCTGTATAATCTGCCTCATCCCTCTCTGGTCTGGCAAACACAACCCGAATGGGCTCATCCTCATCATGCTCATCCTCTGACACTGGCTCATCTGCCTCATACAATGGGGGCTCTCTGTGCTCAAGCCCAAGCTCTCTCTCTCTCATCTCGGCAAGCTCCCTCTCTCTCTCTGCCATCAACTGTGTGCCCAGGTCATCTGCAGGCATGGGATGGGTGCTGTCCGTAGGCAAGTCAACCTGGCGCTCCAAATCAGATATCTTCGTCTGCAAGGTTTAAAATTTGCATGTCAGAGAGACAACTTTTTCAAGAAATGAAATCAACATACCAGGAGTCAACCAACATGCTATGAAAGATTAGCTTATCACCTGCAATGCGCTCGTAATGGTCGGAAGCCTCCTGGCGAGACGTGCGTTGGTGCTACAGAACACCAACCGCTCCAACTGACTCACTGACAACCGGTTTCTTCTCCTCGTGTGAATCAGTGCCCATGTGCTCCAATTACGCTCACACACAGAGGCAGCACAGTCCTGTGGTGCGTGCATTGAAATACTTCAGCACATTGTGGCAAAGGTGAAACTTCAACGAAACACAAAAAATGGAGGATAAAATGAGATGCATACCTGAGAAAGGACACGCAGTGCAAGACGCTGTATAGATGGGTATGTGCTACCGAACATGGTCCACCAGGTAATGGGTAGCTGCCTCCTCTCTGGATCCTGGGCAGCCGGGTGGCCGAATGTGCCCATGCCGAAACGAAATGCAGCGAGCTCCTCCATGAGCCTGATAGGATCCAAACCTATGTGTGGACCCACCCTGTGAATGTACTGAAGCCAATCGGCCTCGAGCTCCCTGTCTGCGATCTGTGTCGGAGAGAGGAAGAGGGGATGCAGCATGTGTGCAACGCTGTGGATACTCCTGTGGAAGTAGTTCCATCGCGTCTCCCATATGAACTTCAGCTCTGTCATCCTGCAGGTGAGGGGCATGTGGTTTAGGGCATTACGAAAAAGCTTAACATTGACAGAAAAACAAACTAGCAAGTACTGAAAAGATAAAGGTCAATTGCAACACTGTACCGCTTACCTCTCTGGCTGCAAGATGGGCAGCTGCAGGAACTGTCCAATCCGGTCCATGAGCTCATACACCAGTCCAAGTGTCGACCCCTCGCTGTCAGCCATGCGGAGCACAATGTAGAGTGGTCGAAGCAGTCCTGACAATGTCTGTGCATCCCTCCAGAACTGGTCTCCCCTCACCGTGGAAGAAAAGTGCTCCCCATCCTCAGTGTGCGGAAATGTACTGGCACCCCAAAGATCACTGGCAACCATCTGTAGAAGCTGGGCCCTGCACCTGATCAAACGGTCGATGACCACCAAGTCGAATGCAAAGCGCGTGGGGGCTGGCTTACGGAGGTCCAGATGGCTAAACACCCGAAACATGGCAAGAACACGCCTCTTTCTGGTGACAAAAGTCACCAGGAAGAGGGCCTCCCGGACGATGGCTCTAACCCAGGGAAGTGCTCCAATGTCCCCCATCAAAAGGTCTATGCCGTGGGCTGCACAGGGGGTATGAACAATATGAGGGAACTCGGCCTCTAGCAGTACACCCATCTGAATGCAGTTCGTGGCATTGTCCGTCACCACCGTGACGACATGCTGTGGGCCTATGGCTAGGATGGAAGACCTGATGACATCAAACATGAACTCTGCAGATATGACTCTCCCCCCCCTGCTGCAATCCACTGCCCTCAAAAACTGTGTGCCCATGCAGCTGGAGACCAGTATGTTGAGGATCGGCCTCCTCCTGACATCAGTCCAGCCATCGGACATGATGCTGCAACCGTAAGTGGCCCAGTGCCGACGCAGAGGCTCCATCTCTCTAGACAAGGACTCGACCCTATCCCTCAGCATGTGTGTGCGGACAACCTCTGAACTAGGGACTCTCCAGCTAGGGCTGACAGACTGTGCAAGGCGGAAGGCCCTTCTGAAGGGCTCAGAGTCGGTGATGGCAAAGGGCAGGTTCAGCTCGTAAACCAGACTGGCCACGGCCTGTGTGGCCTCTCTGTCCATGTGCGGCTGATGCGCGCCGCGAATGGTCTGCTGCACGAGGGCTCTCCCTGGTGGACGACGGGTGGTGGACCTCCAGCACGGTGCACCAACCGTGACGGGAATGGACGATGACGCGACAGGCTGGGCGCTGGTGGATGCATCGGCTGTAGACGTGGAATGGGGAGAGTGGGATGCACTGGCAGGGATGGGTGCAGCAGCATAGGTGGGGTGCACTGGTGGAGGGGCAACATCTGGCATGGGGTACGAAAACTGCTGGCTGAGGAGGTCATCCGGATGGGAAGGGAAGGAAGAAGGGATCTCTTCCACATCCTCGAAGGCCCGCCCAGTACCATCCTGGGCCTGCTCGGGTGGCGGAGAGTCCATGAGAAAGTCGTAGACTGGTGGAGTGCGAGCAACAGTGGGTGGTGGTGGAACCGCAGTGGCAACTGTCGGACGCGATGGGACGGGATCCACCGGAATCTGAGCAGATGGGGGTGCATGAGGCAGAGCTGTCTGAGGGGCAAAGGGACCAGAGGAGGATGCACTCCCTCTCCTCGTGCGTGCCAGCCAAGCAGGCAGCAACTCTGGGTTAGTCACATAAGGAGCGGTGCAAAATCGGAGAACGCCCTCCGAAATGGTGTTCTCCCCTGCCACGAGCCGCGGCCCGTAGGTGTCCAGTAGTCGCTGCCTGTCGGGGACGGTCATGCTGCCACAAGGGGCAGCATTCAAGGTGGCACCATTTTTGGCGCGTGCACCGAGCAGATGGCCTTTAAGGCGAGTGAGGGATGCAGCAAACTCGACGAGACAGTATCGGCAACGCACGATCTTCTGACCGGTCTTGTTGGCCTTGTCGGCAACCCGCCTGACAATGTCTACCTCGTCCCATAGACCGGAAAGGTCGGATTGCACCATTGCAGATGAAATGAGGGATGGATTGCTGGAAAAAAAACAGCAGGGTTCACTGTTGGAGAGACGCTGAAAATGGGCGAATGCAGGGCAAAGGAAATCAGATGCAAGGCAGGGCGTTGCGTGGGCGATGGGCGACGCAAGGAATCAAAGGCAGGCAAGAAAAACCAGCAGCGATGGCAGGGCGGAGAGGGCTCAAAAAAATTTCAGAGGAAATGCGAGGGGGGCGGGTAGGTTTAGGTAAAAAAAAATTAAAAAAAATATTAAATAATAAATATATTATTATATTGTGGTACCGCGGTACCATCATGGTACCGCGGTACCAGTATGGTCCCGCGGTACCGGGATCCGCGGTACCCAGTACCGCGGGACCTATGATATATATATATATATATATATATATATATATATATATATCATAGTACCTCGTGGTACCGCTGGTATGGTACCGCCGGTACCATATCAGTGGTACCGCCGGTACGGTACCGCCCTGGGATCCGCGGTACCAGGGCGGTACCATTTTTAATATTTTTTTTTATTTTTTAATATATTTTTAGTAATTTTTTTTTGCATATTAACTACCAAAAAAGGACAAAAAAAAGTAAAAAGAGGGGGTTCTGGGTGTAAAAAAAGAGGGTACAGTACATGATGCAGGGGACCGTTGCAATGGCACATGGGCACTGCGAGTGAGCAGACCGAGGGGCCAATGGGAGACCAACACAGGGGGGTAGCATCACATGGGGGCAAGTACAGAGGCACATGGGCATTGTGGGTGAGCAGACCATGGGCCCAATGGGAGACCAACACAGGGGGGAGCATCACATGGGGGCGGGTACGGAGGCACATGGAGGGATGATGGGGATCCACATGGCCGATCAGGCTGTGGGGATAAATAGGCACTCACAATGCCATTGTGGTCGGCATTTTCAGAGGCTGTGAGAGGGCTAGTGATAGACAGTGAGAGAGCAAGCGAGAGCCGGTGACAGGCTGTGAGAGGCTGTTTGAGAGCCAGGGTGCTGTGAGAGGGTGTTCAAGGATCAGGGTGCTGTGAGGAGAAGGTCGATCGAGATGGCTGAGCGAATACCACCGAAGCCCGAGGGCGAAGCCAGGAGAAAGCTTGAGGAAGATATCCGAAGGCACAACGAGAGGCATCGGAAGCAAGAGGCAGATATCCGAGAGATGCTGCGACAGACTCGACAGAGAAATCCGGAACCGGAGCCACCCGCCCCCGCTGTGGATCCTGTCCCCGCTGTCGAGCTGGATCTGGATGAGCAGATCGGAATGAATTTCACACGACGGCAGCTCATCATGGTCAGGGAAAGGGCGGCCAGACGTCGGGCTAACCAGGAGGCAGCTCGGGCTAACCGGGAGGCAGAGCAAGAGCGACAAAACAATGCACCAGACGAGGGCGAGGAGTCGGTGGAGGATCAGTGAGGGATGTTTAGAATAGATGAGGTCCACCCGTATGTGGCGGACTGTTGCTATGTAGTTTTCGGCAGTTTATGGTGCAGCAAATAACTAGATGGCTGCTTAAAAAAATGACAGTATATGTGATGTTATCCTGATACAACGGTTGAATATATACATAGTTGTTTTTTGTGCAACGCGAGCCTGGTCATGTAAGATGCAATGTTTGTAATTTTTTTAAATGCAGATGTATTACATGTGTTTATTCAATGTCGTTTGGGGTGTAGGGGTGATTGCTGTGCTCATGATGTAGGTGCATATATGTGAAGCTAGCATTCACTTCAAACGAAATTAAATGAAAATAGGATTCACACACGCACATAGAATTCTTCAACATAAAATAAAGCATCACATGTACAGAGCGACATACGCACAATGTGCAGCAAATAATGTAGGCCAAACACTGTATATAATGTGAAAAATCATCTGAGTACAATGGTAGACCGACTGCTAGAGACAAACTACTGAAACTAAAACAATAGAGCCACAATCAATGCTCTGGCTCTGACTCAGACGAATGCTCTGGAGACAACTCAGGGCCCCGAGCTGACTCTCGCAGCCGATATCTCTGCCTGTCTGGAACTGGCATGGGCTGTGTATCCGAGGGGGAAGACTCGTCATCCTCATCCTCCCAATCAGCCTCCGCATCAGCCCCCAAGCAGGCCAAACCAACAACACCTGCTCCAACTGGCTGTGATACTGCACCTCTACCTGTACCTGGAGCCCTGCGTGGTCGTCCTCTCCTCCCTGGCAGTTTCTGTGCCTTGCCTTTCTTGTTCGGTGCACCCTTGGGCCTGCCTGGTCTCTTGCGGACAAGAGGAGCTGTCAATGCCTCGTCACCCCCATGCAAATCACCTGGCTGGCTAGGCTGGGCCCAAGCTGAGGCCGGCTGGGATAGGGAAGCAAAAGAGGGAACTCCCTGTGCAACTGAGCGAGGAGGATGAGCTCGTGGAGTGTGTGCCCGTGGGGCTGCTGCAGGTGGAGGAACTGGCTGTGCAGGAGGCGAGTACAGTGGCGATATGTACTGAAAGGGGCGCTGTGGTGGCCGGTACTGGTACATCCTGGGTGCTGCCAAAGGAGGAGGATGTGACGTGGGTGCTGCCGCTGGAGGAGCCACTGTGGATGTGGGCGCTGCAAGAGAAAACCTGGGCACAGATGGTGGCCTGCCATGGAGACCTGGTGCTGCAGAAGTGGACGGCGATGGAGGGGATGCAGGCCTAAATGGCATCGGTGGCACTGGAGGAGCTGTGCGACGCACATACACCCTCTGAGGAGCTGGAGGAACTGTAGGCACCTCATGCGGCTGCTCTGGCTGGGACTCTGTGTGTGGCATGCTGGCAAGAGATGATGGGGGCGCCCTGACACTCGGCATCTGCTGGGCCTCTGAATCCAATGTGGCAACCAAGTCGGCCAGCTGGGCATCCGAATACAAATGCTCTGGGCTCTGGGACTCATCCTGTGCACCAGCCTCTAAATCATCCTGTGCACCGACCTCTGAATCATCCTGTGCACCAACCCCTGAATCAACCCAAGCCTCATCCCGTGCCTCATCATGTGCACCCTGTAGACCCTGCATGGCCTCCCAATCTGTGCAATGAAAGTCATCAGGTGCCTCCTCTGGTGTGCTGTCGTAGTAACGGCCATGACTTTGTGCTGCACGCATCCAAACATCTGCGGGACCAGCATCTAAACCACTCTGCCCTCTATCAAGAGCCTCCTCCATCATGTCGACATAGGTAGGTATGCCACTGCCCCCCCCCTGTGTGCCCTGCCTGTCTGCCGGTATAACCTGTGCCATGTGTCCCACTTCTGCCACGTGATGCACCTGTGACCCCTGCCCGTGGCATGTGCCCTGCACCTGTATAATCTGCCTCATCCCTCTCTGGTCTGGCAAACACAACCCGAATGGGCTCATCCTCATCATGCTCATCCTCTGACACTGGCTCATCTGCCTCATACAATGGGGGCTCTCTGTGCTCAAGCCCAAGCTCTCTCTCTCTCATCTCGGCAAGCTCCCTCTCTCTCTCTGCCATCAACTGTGTGCCCAGGTCATCTGCAGGCATGGGATGGGTGCTGTCCGTAGGCAAGTCAACCTGGCGCTCCAAATCAGATATCTTCGTCTGCAAGGTTTAAAATTTGCATGTCAGAGAGACAACTTTTTCAAGAAATGAAACCAACATACCAGGAGTCAACCAACATGCTATGAAAGATTAGCTTATCACCTGCAATGCGCTCGTAATGGTCGGAAGCCTCCTGGCGAGACGTGCGTTGGTGCTACAGAACACCAACCGCTCCAACTGACTCACTGACAACCGGTTTCTTCTCCTCGTGTGAATCAGTGCCCATGTGCTCCAATTACGCTCACACACAGAGGCAGCACAGTCCTGTGGTGCGTGCATTGAAATACTTCAGCACATTGTGGCAAAGGTGAAACTTCAACGAAACGCAAAAAATGGAGGATAAAATGAGATGCATACCTGAGAAAGGACACGCAGTGCAAGACGCTGTATAGATGGGTATGTGCTACCGAACATGGTCCACCAGGTAATGGGTAGCTGCCTCCTCTCTGGATCCTGGGCAGCCGGGTGGCCGAATGTGCCCATGCCGAAATGAAATGCAGCGAGCTCCTCCATGAGCCTGATAGGATCCAAACCTATGTGTGGACCCACCCTGTGAATGTACTGAAGCCAATCGGCCTCGAGCTCCCTGTCTGCGATCTGTGTCGGAGAGAGGAAGAGGGGATGCAGCATGTGTGCAACGCTGTGGATACTCCTGTGGAAGTAGTTCCATCGCGTCTCCCATATGAACTTCAGCTCTGTCATCCTGCAGGTGAGGGGCATGTGGTTTAGGGCATTACGAAAAAGCTTAACATTGACAGAAAAACAAACTAGCAAGTACTGAAAAGATAAAGGTCAATTGCAACACTGTACCGCTTACCTCTCTGGCTGCAAGATGGGCAGCTGCAGGAACTGTCCAATCCGGTCCATGAGCTCATACACCAGTCCAAGTGTCGACCCCTCGCTGTCAGCCATGCGGAGCACAATGTAGAGTGGTCGAAGCAGTCCTGACAATGTCTGTGCATCCCTCCAGAACTGGTCTCCCCTCACCGTGGAAGAAAAGTGCTCCCCATCCTCAGTGTGCGGAAATGTACTGGCACCCCAAAGATCACTGGCAACCATCTGTAGAAGCTGGGCCCTGCACCTGATCAAACGGTCGATGACCACCAAGTCGAATGCAAAGCGCGTGGGGGCTGGCTTACGGAGGTCCAGATGGCTAAACACCCGGAACATGGCAAGAACACGCCTCTTTCTGGTGACAAAAGTCACCAGGAAGAGGGCCTCCCAGACGATGGCTCTAACCCAGGGAAGTGCTCCAATGTCCCCCATCAAAAGGTCTATGCCGTGGGCTGCACAGGGGGTATGAACAATATGAGGGAACTCGGCCTCTAGCAGTACACCCATCTGAATGCAGTTCGTGGCATTGTCCGTCACCACCGTGACGACATGCTGTGGGCCTATGGCTAGGATGGAAGACCTGATGACATCAAACATGAACTCTGCAGATATGACTCTCCCCCCCCTGCTGCAATCCACTGCCCTCAAAAACTGTGTGCCCATGCAGCTGGAGACCAGTATGTTGAGGATCGGCCTCCTCCTGACATCAGTCCAGCCATCGGACATGATGCTGCAACCGTAAGTGGCCCAGTGCCGACGCAGACGCTCCATCTCTCTAGACAAGGACTCGACCCTATCCCTCAGCATGTGTGTGCGGACAACCTCTGAACTAGGGACTCTCCA
This sequence comes from Diphasiastrum complanatum, assembly GCA_029204225.1. Taxonomy (NCBI): domain Eukaryota; kingdom Viridiplantae; phylum Streptophyta; class Lycopodiopsida; order Lycopodiales; family Lycopodiaceae; genus Diphasiastrum; species Diphasiastrum complanatum. Next base: position 50,236 of record MU832101.1, on the reverse strand, counting down.
GCTAGGGCTGACAGACTGTGCAAGGCGGAAGGCCCTTCTGAAGGGCTCAGAGTCGGTGATGGCAAAGGGCAGGTTCAGCTCGTAAACCAGACTGGCCACGGCCTGTGTGGCCTCTCTGTCCATGTGCGGCTGATGCGCGCCGCGAATGGTCTGCTGCACGAGGGCTCTCCCTGGTGGACGACGGGTGGTGGACCTCCAGCACGGTGCACCAACCGTGACGGGAATGGACGATGACGCGACAGGCTGGGCGCTGGTGGATGCATCGGCTGTAGACGTGGAATGGGGAGAGTGGGATGCACTGGCAGGGATGGGTGCAGCAGCATAGGTGGGGTGCACTGGTGGAGGGGCAACATCTGGCATGGGGTACGAAAACTGCTGGCTGAGGAGGTCATCCGGATGGGAAGGGAAGGAAGAAGGGATCTCTTCCACATCCTCGAAGGCCCGCCCAGTACCATCCTGGGCCTGCTCGGGTGGCGGAGAGTCCATGAGAAAGTCGTAGACTGGTGGAGTGCGAGCAACAGTGGGTGGTGGTGGAACCGCAGTGGCAACTGTCGGACGCGATGGGACGGGATCCACCGGAATCTGAGCAGATGGGGGTGCATGAGGCAGAGCTGTCTGAGGGGCAAAGGGACCAGAGGAGGATGCACTCCCTCTCCTCGTGCGTGCCAGCCAAGCAGGCAGCAACTCTGGGTTAGTCACATAAGGAGCGGTGCAAAATCGGAGAACGCCCTCCGAAATGGTGTTCTCCCCTGCCACGAGCCGCGGCCCGTAGGTGTCCAGTAGTCGCTGCCTGTCGGGGACGGTCATGCTGCCACAAGGGGCAGCATTCAAGGTGGCACCATTTTTGGCGCGTGCACCGAGCAGATGGCCTTTAAGGCGAGTGAGGGATGCAGCAAACTCGACGAGACAGTATCGGCAACGCACGATCTTCTGACCGGTCTTGTTGGCCTTGTCGGCAACCCGCCTGACAATGTCTACCTCGTCCCACAGACCGGAAAGGTCGGATTGCACCATTGCAGATGAAATGAGGGATGGATTGCTGGAAAAAAAACAGCAGGGTTCACTGTTGGAGAGACGCTGAAAATGGGCGAATGCAGGGCAAAGGAAATCAGATGCAAGGCAGGGCGTTGCGTGGGCGATGGGCGACGCAAGGAATCAAAGGCAGGCAAGAAAAACCAGCAGCGATGGCAGGGCGGAGAGGGCTCAAAAAAATTTCAGAGGAAATGCGAGGGGGGCGGGTAGGTTTAGGTAAAAAAAAATTAAAAAAAATATTAAATAATAAATATATTATTATATTGTGGTACCGCGGTACCATCATGGTACCGCGGTACCAGTATGGTCCCGCGGTACCGGGATCCGCGGTACCCAGTACCGCGGGACCTATGATATATATATATATATATTCCAAAACGTTTTTTTTGACTTTTTGGCTTTTTTTTTTTTTTTTTAAAATCCGGTTAGAACAGGCTCCGAATAGTTCGAACGGTTTGAATCACGATTCATGCAACTTTGTTCCCAATCAAACTGTAAGTGAGAAACATATGCTCTAAGCATATCTTCCAACGTCTGGTTAACACGTTCAGTCTGCCCATCAAATTCTGGGTGATTTGAAGAACTAAGACTAAGGGTTGTTTCAAGTTTTTCAAATTCTGATTGCTAGAACTTGCCAGTGAATTTGAAATCACGATCACTAACAATATCATTCGGCAAGCCATACAATCTGAACAACTTTTCAACGAAAAGCTGGGCTAGTTCAGATGCCTTGACAGTTAATTTAGTTGGTATAAATTGCGCCATCTTGGTGATTTAGTTGGTATAAATTGCGCCAGATTTACGGTGATGACTGACCACCACCCAAATGGCATTGTGATCGCTCCGGGTTTTAGGGAATCCAATCACAAAATCCATTGAAATACTTTCTTGTTGGGAATTTCCAAGGGATGTAGAAGACCGCAACTTTGAGTCTTTCTGCTTTATTTTGCTGGCACTGTTCACCACCTTGAACGTATGCCTCGACATGACCTTTCATCTTTGGCCAGAAGAAATTCTGCCTGACAAGGTCAAGTGTCCTCTATATGCCTGGGTGACCAGCACAAGGGTTGTCATGACACTGCTACAGATTCGGGCTCGCAAGTCCTTCCTATCTGGCACACAAACCTTTCCCTTATGGAAAAGCAAGCCATTCCTTATGGAATAGTCTTCAAGTATAGCTTGGGATCTTGCATCCCAAGGTCATCACTAGATCTAGAATTTTCCGTCAGGACATCTAGCCAAACGCAACCGAAAAACCCATCGGTTTGACAAAGATCCCGAAGTGAAAGATACAAATTAGATTGGATCTCAGCAAAGGGGATTGGTGATCAGTCATCACCGTAAATCTGGCACCATAAAGATATTGCCTCCAGATTTTTAACGCGTGAATGTTGCAAAAAGCTCCTTCTCATAGGTAGAATACCTTGTTTGAGCAGGATCCAGCTTCTTGCTTTCAAAAGCAACTGGTCTACCATCCTGATAAAGGACCGCTCCTACAACAAAGTCGCTAGCATCCGTAGCAACCACGAACGGTCGGTTAGGATCGACAATGTGTAAATTGGAGCCGTAGAAACACAGTGCTTGAGAGTCTCAAAACTCTCATTCATTTCTCCATGTTATCAATGGACTTTTTCTGCGGCTACTTTTTTTCTTCACCCCCTTAAGAACATTCGTTAAGGGCAATGCTATCAAGGCATAGTCCAAAATGAACCTGTGAAAAAATCCGGTGAAGCACAAAAAGAATTTCACATCACGAATTGTCTGAGGTCGCGGCCATTCTCGTACCTTACGAACTTTGTCATAATCGATTTCAAGACCTTTATCGGATATGACATGGCCCTTGAGTTTAGTTTGGCAGAACTCACATTTTGACTCTTTAGCATAGAGCTTTTCTTGTCTTAGAAGATCCAAGACAATACGAAGATGCTCTTCATGCTCCTCAAGGGTCCGACTATAAATTAATATGTCGTCCAAATACACCACCAAAAACTTTCCCAGATATGGACGAAGAATATCGTTCATCATCTGCTGGAAAGTGGCAGGTGCATTTGTGAGTCCAAAAGGTAACACTAAAAACTCATAATGGCCGTACCTAGATTGAAATCCAGTCTTAGGAACATCTTCGATTCTGATAATTATTTGATGGTATCCTGATCTAAGATCAATCTTGGAGAAATACTTAGCTCCATTCAAATGATCCATAAGATCATCCATCGTAGGTAAGGGATATCTGTTCTTGAGGGTTACATCATTTAACTTTTTAAAGTCACCGCACAAACATGTGCCGCTATCCGTTTTATTAACTAAAAGGATTGGTGTTCCCCAAGGGGACTTACTAGGCCGAATATGGCCCATCCTAAGAAGTTCTTGTAACTGCCTAGAAATTTCATCCTCTTTCTTGATGCTAACCTTGTAAGGAAAAAGAGATACAGGTTGGCTTCCAGGAAGCAACTCTATCTGATGGTCAACACTCCTATGGGGAGGTAGAAATTTCGGATTAAACATAGGATAAAGGACAACGGACCGCAAGTGCGTTGAAGAACTCCACTCTTGCTCGGCCGCAGTATGCTTAGCTTGCATATCCAGGATTTGGTTTTGCAGCATGTTCAAGGCCTGTACAAGTTGATTGGTATCTACGTCAGGAGGAGGAGGTGGTGAAGATTGTCCTTCACCCGAAGGCATAACAGGGTCCGTCCATGGCGCACTAAGGTGAAGGGCAAAGGAAAAACGGCAAGAGCTTCGCGACAAAATGGCTTAGGGAGCTTGAGACTACAACTCAAGGAAGCTAGGCCACAATTAAGCTCCTCAATGGTGAAGATGGAGCCTTTACCCCCCACCCCACACCTTTTCCTTCTTTTTTGACCATGCTGGGTGGCGGGCCTTATGGACGCCACCTAGCAAGCACATGGGCCCAAAAACAAGTGGCATACCCTTATGGGGTCCACCTACCTTCAAGACACATGGCCACCACCCTCCTTATGCCACCTCACTCAAGGGTTACTTGGGTCACGTCCTCACCTACCTTTTGGGTCACCACCTGGACCTCTTGGCCTTATGGCCCATAGAAGCACCTAAATCTCCTCTAAGGCTTGTCCTTAGACTTAGGAGGAGGTGGAGGAAAAAAGTTTACTTTTCCTCCCAAAAAGTGATGAGGATGGTTGGATTGCAAATTTTTTTTGTATGAGCAGGTGAAACTTTACAAGGAGGATGAAAGAGGCAAAAGAAGAGGCTAAGGAAGAGGAGAACAAAGCCACACAGGTCTGTACTTGCAGCAAGTACAACCTACAAGTATAGGTTGTGTGTACTTCTCCTTACCCTTCTCCCCTTTAAAAAATTAGAAGCAAAGCTATTCTTTTAAGATAGCTTTTTAAACTTAGAAGTTTATAAACTTTGTAAAACAAACTTTGCAAACTTAAAAAGTTGTTTGCAAACTTTAAAAGTCAAGTTTGCTTTAGAACTTTGTATATAATGTTAACAAAGTTTACTATGTACTTTCTGGAGTACAAGAACAAGTTTTGTAGCTTAGAACTTACGTTCAAAGAGAAGATTACACAAGGCTTTCAAAGCTTAAAGTGTTTACAAAGTAAAGCACACTTTTAGTTAAGACAAAGGTCATGAATGTACTTTTAGTAGCTAGAAAAGTACTATTCAACAAGCTCTGAATGTCTTTTGAAGATTCCCACTCCTCCAACTGCGTTATAGTCCGCAGGCAGAGGTTCTACCAGGGAGTCCGCTCCCAATATGGGAAGGCGCACCGCGCGCAGACACGCTCGCAAGTAACCACCAAATTTATCCGTACAACTATACGGACAGTTAGTCGGACTTCCAAACCATAAAAAAACCTCTAATTTTTTTTTATTGTCTGTAAACAAAATAACAGTCAAAATTTACAAGTTTTCTTTTACGATTCTGACTCCCAACCAAGGTCAAAAAACATAAATAGTTTCTTAAAATTTTAACAGCCAAGGAAAACGGCTAAAAATATTTATAAAACCGTTAAACTTCTACCATAGCTAGCAAAGGTGGCTCGTTTTCTATCCAAACGACCTTGGATTCAAACGAACCAAAAAGCAAAGTTGTTCATCTAGATTCAACGAAAACAACTAAGTCTTTCTAAACATCAACCAAAAGCTTAAACCAACCAAAAACTTAAGTAAGAATGATTGCACCTTATACATAATGATCGTGACTCTGCTACCAAATGTTAGAACTCCCATCGTCGATCCAGTCATTGCTAAAGCACAAACAAGTCACGAACGCTACGTTACCACCAACCATAGAGGTACTGCCACCTCTCCTCCGTGCACTGGAGCTATAGACCACCGTCAAGCAAGCTCGGATCTCCGATGAGCCATGGTCTCCCGTACCACCGTTCCTTACCCTCAACGCCTACCTACATCCTGAGGCCTAGATAAACGTCCTAACCTGACCACCAGTGGAAGAGCTCTTCATTTTCCAAGAGAGAATGAATGACAAGCTCTTGGAGATCCACCTCTATATACATAGTCTAGGTGGAGTCATCTCCAACCATAGGAGTCACGCATGCAGCAGTTGTGCACACTGACGCGGGTCCATAACAAAGAGTCACCGTGTGCCAATAAGACATTGACACGTGGCACCCAAAAGACCTATAGCTCCAGATCAGCGTTCCGTCCCATAAATGAGACTGTCACCTCAAGTTTCCTGTTGCATGCCCTTATGGGTACATAACAGTCTGCCACTGTGAGGATGATAAGTATATATACGTGAGTCGTGCCAGCAAGCTAGACCATTAAAATGGCCAACTCGTGAGCTTCTCTTAGCTACAATAAGTACCCTCCATAAGTGGTGAAAGGGCCCGAAACATCCTCTGAGGTCTTGGTAAATCTCAAGTCATCTCCAGCAAGGGCACGCACCCAAAGCTGGTCAATAAGATCATAGAAGTCTGTCTGTTGTGAAGCTGTCCTGGCATTATGGTCACCAATAAGAAAGACGTAACCTCGTTCGGCATACCTGATAATATCAATAGAAAGATCAATGTAAGGTGAGCCTACACCCTCCACAAAGGAAGAGGACACTGGAGGAGATAACAAGATGCAATAAAGATGTCTTGGAAGGCTTTACGCCTCTCCTCAACCTGTATGTACGTAAGATCATCATCTATATAGATTTGAGAACCTTGTAACTTGGCTCTACAACGTAACGCATCTTGACGACTTTCTAGGGATCCAAAGCGAATCCCTTGTTGTTCTCCAAGCTAAATATAGATCACTAGTATGGTACTCAAGAGTAGTTTCAAGGAAATTTTTTTGCTTCTTCAATGGTGTTTTGAGTATCTGCGATTGCTGCTTACTCTAAATGCTTTCTTATCCCTAGATTTCTCTTCTAAAAGAGTAGCAAAAATAACTGAAAAATTATGGACACTTGGCTTACTAGCTTTTTTGAAAATTGTCACCCACGAAATGATGATGATGATGAGGAGGAGGAGGAAGAATGTGATGATGATAACGATGAAGAAGAAGATGAGGATGATGAAGAAGAAGAAGAGGAGAAGCTGGGTAGAGAAGGAAAGGGAGGTTTTTGCTACGTATCAGTAGCAGTAGATGATCGTTGTTGCTGCTGCTGCGCAGCATCAGATTGCTACAGCAATAGGAACATTTTGGGAGGGAGTGGGGAGTGGAAGAGGGTCGGGAGGAGATGGAGCGAGGGGTGGGTATCACAAAGCTATCTGAATTCAACCCAAAAAACACCAAAGTAGGCACCAAATATCCTTTATTGATTTCTCTTCAAAGTACATGGCAAACTATCCACATAAACACATAAGAGCATTGTTGCTAAGTCTCCTCCCAGCCACCTGCTACATAGATTATGATGAGGAATGCCTCTCTCTAGGCTCACTTATACACAATCCTCAAGCAACCACTTAACCCTGACCCTTTCTTATCGTCAACACATGGCAAGCCCCATGCACAATAGACACTTGCCACTTGGCAGTACCCTAATTGGCAAGCGAGTAGGAGGACCGTCGCGACCCGTGTCACTCATGCAGTGGACCAAGTGTCCCAATGAGCATATGACACGTGTCCCGTTGACCGGTGAACTCTCCTACTTTTTAGGAGGTCAGTCTAGCAGCCTCTAAATTAAGACCTAGTACCCTATACCAAATATATGCAGGACAACAAGTTACCAAAAACCTGCTATTTACAGTTTTATAGAACACCACAGGCCGGTGTGAGCCATTTTAATATTTACAAATTTACAATTTACAAGTCTGACGTGTTCACACTGAGGCAAGAATGTAAGTACATAACAGTGGGGGTGGAGCGAGGGTTGGAGGACATTCAGAAGGGGCGGGGAAGATCGTGGAATAGGTGGAGAGGCGGAGCAAGGGGGAGTGTTAAGACAACATAACTACAAGGAAGGCAAAGCTAGTTTGATCCACCCAACCAATGCACTCTCTTAAAGAATGCCCCTCCAAGCCCAATGTGAGTTTGCATGTGGTAGGTGGTTGTTGTTGCTAACACCCACTGGTCATGCTACATGCATGGGTTACTGATACATGAGTCCCAGTCCACTTCTGAAGGACTGCATAGCCCCCAATTGTCATGCATGTGTCTGCATGGGCATTATTGGCCCTCATACTTACTGCATGGTATGCATGCATGCCAATAACTCACACTGTCCTCTGTCCTTCGGTGGTTAGCTGCACCTAGAAGTGTTGTTGAGTCGATACAATTATGGTCTCATAACAGGAAGTCTTTTTGGGAGGAGGGACCATGGGAGAGAGAGAGAGAGAGAGAGAGAGAGAGAGAGAGAGGGAAAGCTTTCTTAACGTCTTTTGGGCACCCGTGGGTGCATAAGACCAAAAAGAAAATATGTACAAGCAACAGTGGGAGCATCATCCATAGGAGGATGTGGCCGTAAAATGCTATAAAGTAGCTACAAATGAAAGTAGAACAAAGCAGAAGTGAAATAAGCCCACAACCCGGGCCAGGTATAACAAAAAAACTACAGAAAAAGTACCAATGCCCACAGCCCGGGCCAGGTGGAAAATAAGTACATATCAGCGAAAGTAAGTGTGAAGTGTCTGTTGAGTGGAGTGTGCAGTGGGCCCTGATGGAGGCAAGTGGCGACTACATTTGGGCTTTTTTGGTGGTGGCACAGGGATAGGAATCTCATCATCGGAGTCATCAGCATGTGCTCGAGTCCGAAAGAAGCCAATGAGAAGCAACTGCTGAGAGGCTAACGTGATCTGGTACAGGCAGATGAGACTGACGAAGACTAAGCATCTCACGAACAAGAAGTCCCAAGCAACGAGCATCAGGATAGGAGACAAAAGTTCGAAGTGTATGCAGGCTATCGCGAAAGAGACAATAATACCCCCCCCCCCCCCCGTATCTCATAATACAATGGACATCTGAGGAGGAAATGGGCTTCATCTTCCACCTCCTGCAACAAGCACAAGCGACATAGACGACGCTCCCGGGGGATATTCCATGCACGACCTGCCTCAATAGCAAGCTGATGAGAGGAAATGCACAACTGCCCAAGACGATAGCGCAGGCTGCGTGATAGGGGCTATGAGAGATAGAGCGGCAACAATGGCAAACCAGAAGGATCTAGAGAGGGGAAGTGTGTCTGGTAATAGCTCAGTCGAATGCGGGACGGTGGGAGGGAGCTCCAAGTCTGCTGCTTATATCGACAGAATAAATAGCCTCAGATACATGAATGCATACCACGAGGAAGATCCATGATAAAGATGCCCAGATGTCGTAAGAGATCAGACGCCTGCTAGTACCAGGAGAGCTTGGCATGGGAATCAGCTAGGACACGTGAAGAAGTAACCGCAACAACTATGTATCTATCCGGGTGAGATGCACGAATCTCCTGAATCAGCTGAAGAAAAAGAATAAGGCAAAAAAAACCCTATGAGGAGATATACGATAGCGTATGGGGCGAACAAAGACGGAAGGTGGAGGAGAAGGCAGATTTGGCGCTAGGGAGAAGGAGAGGTAGAGCAGAGGGTGATCAGCGAGCACCGGGGTAGAGATGGTGAAGGATGCCAGGCGGGGCAATAAAGCAGGAGATGCAATGAAATAGTCCACTACGTTGTGACCGCCACCAAATGGGTGGCAAGTATATGCACAGGAGGATGGCCACTGAACAAGACCGTTAAGGATAATGAGACCATGTGCTTGAGCCAACCTCAGAGCTGTTCCCCAAAAAGAGTAATCGTCGCTGATGAGTCCTGACAATAACGGGCATAAGAGGTATCCAACGGATGAAGAGAGAGTGTGTCAGCATAGAACTCAGTCTGGCGAGCGGCTGTACGTGCGTTAAAGTCCCCTGCAAGCAATATGTAACCCTGTAGCGAGAGTCTAGCAACGCCGTCAAAAAGGGCCTGAAAAGGATCACCTCCCAAATCCATAAACACTGAAGTGTGGGGAGCAAAGTAGCACACTGCAACAAAGAAGTCTTGGTCCAGCCCCAAGAAGGATGCAGTAATCTGAAGCCATAAGTAACGACCATAAGTATCCTGAGACACCAACCGAATAGAAGGAGTATACACCGACCTGTACAAACATGCAACTCCACCAGAGGCCCGAAGTATCCTGCCCTATAGCATAGTTCGTGGAGCAGAATTCCACTGAAAACCAAAAATGTGCAGAAGACTCAGAGTTCAACATTTGCAGATTATGGTGGGGACCCTTTTCAGGTTTTGTCTGAGGATATTTCCATCTTTTCTCCCCAAGGATATGTACTTTTAGCAGGTGACTTTAACTCCCGCACGGCCACCAGACAGACAGAATTTCATGCGATGACGGACTATCTCCAGCTTCATGTTTTGGATACAGGTTTTGAGCGGACATCTCATGATGAGGCTACCCCTTCTACTACATTTGGTGAGCAGTTACTCAGGATCTCCGAGGCACATTCCTTGGTCATTCTGAACGGTTTATCACAGTGGCCAGATTCAATAGCGTTCACTTGTCATCCACATGGAGGCGGACATAGTGTGGTGGATTACTTCATTGGCTCACCAGCCTTGATTCCTCTCATTCACAGCTTTACCATTCTTTCTCCCACCCATTCTAACAAGAGATGGTCAGAAACTCATAGACTCCCTTTTCTCTTCCTCCTCTCTATTCTGGAAAATCTTTTCTAAGAAATCTTCCTTACTTTCACCTATTGATGTCGACTCTTGGGTGGAATATGCTACTCGATTATACACTACAGATGCTCCCCCTATCCCTATCTCTCAACCTGCTACATTTTCTCTTTTTACTCTGACCAAGTTGAATCCGCGATTTGTAAAGCCCAACCCCATAAAGCGAAAGACGTCGACTCACTTAACTCGGACTTCCTCAAACCTGTCTCCCAACTTCTCTCTCATTACATTGCCCACACATTTAACATGTCTGTTACCTTTGGCTTCCCCACCAATTGGTGCACGAATCTTCTCCATCCCATTCTCAAGGTTGGTGATCCAATGAACGTCGATAACTACCGCACTATCATGATCAGTCACACGATGGCGAAGCTTTATGGCTCGGTTCTGCAGTCTATGGATCCCAGGCAGAATCAGATGAGTTATTTGCTCTTGGACAGGCTGGCTTCAGACCCGGATATTCTACTATTGATCATGCATTTGTCCTACGCTGCATCATAGACGAGGCTCGACATCGGAGATGGAGAGTATACCGCTGCTTTGTGGATTTCCACAAGGCTTTTGACTCAGTTCCACAGCACCTACTACTTCAGCGCTTATCTTCACTTGGCTTCTCACAGGATATCATCATGGCTATCAACACCTTATATGAGAGGGTATTAGCACGTTTCAGAGATGGCAGCAGCTGGTGGCTTCTATCCAGAGCACAGTTGGGGTCAAACAGGGATGTCCACTCTCTCCCACACTTTTTGCATTGTACATTGATGACCTAGAGCGGATCATCAAGGAGGAGGGTGGTGATGCATGTCCACTTGCTGATGTTATTATTCCTATCCTATTATATGCAGATCATGTGGCATTGTTATCTTCTACAACCGCTGGATTACAGCGACATCTTGATGCTCTATATGGTTTTTGCTTAGTGTGGGGCTTGACGGTGAATATTGCTAAGACCAAGGTAATGGTGTTTAATACTAATCGGCAGCACATGAGAGATGACGCATTTTATTATGATGGACAGCTGTTGGAGATTGTTACCTCTTACACCTAACTAGGTGTACTGTTCACCGGCCCCTTACTCACTTTTTGCTCTACTGCGTAAGGGGCATGCTGCCTTGGTATATATGGAGAGAGTGTGTACAACTTACCACATCCATGATCCTGCTACTAGAGACCACCTTTTCTCTACAGTGGTCTCACCAGTGGCTATACGCTCGGCGGAGGTTTGGTGCCCAGGGATATCTCAGGGTACTTGGAGAGACATCACTCGCCTGCAGGTCACCATGTTAGGAAGGATGATCCGTACGAAGCCATCAGTTCCTCATGAGATTCTTTTAGCGGAGTTCGCCTCACTCCCCATGGTGGTTGAGGCTCTGTTTCAGATTGTTACCTTTCTACATCGCATTGAGACCATGGATTCTCACAGATTCGTGATGGCAACACTTACTTCTTCTCAAACTACAGCTGGACAGCAGGCTAGATCTTCTTGGTACAGTGATGTGACGGCTTTCTTCCAGTCATGGGGCTTCTCGATGTTGGATCTCCCACAGGGAACTCATGCATTTATCAAACAACAGCTATATCATAGATATTGTCACATAGTATGGGATAGTCCTGATCATGGGAGAGTCAAGCTTACCTTTTATGGCGCACATATCTTACGCAGAGACAGTTTGGGACTTCCTATTAGACCTTTATATCTATCTCTTCCTCTTTCTTTTGGGCTCCAATACAGATTGGGTCAGCTACGAGTCTCTTTGCATCAGCTTGCTATTGAGACAGGTAGATATTCAGGCATTTTGAGAGAGCATCGGATATGCCAGGTATGCACATTGGGTGTAGTGGAGGATGAGTTCCATTTTATCTTCATCTGCCCTACATACTTTGAGATACGAGGTCGATATCATTGTTTATATCGAGACACCCCTATTACTCTCAGTACCTTTTTGGAGTATCAGGATCCCAGATGTGTCGGCCTTTTACTACAAGAGATGCTTATGTTGAGAGCCTCTTTGCTACCATCGGAGAGTATTACTGATTCGGGCCAGCATCTCATTACTAGCTTTTTTCAGAAGCAGGAGCGCGATGACCTATCAGATGATGAGACAGTCATATCGGTGAGGGCGAAGGCCCAGCATGCCCAGCCACCACCTCTTGTCAGATCTACACGCGCCTCCGGAGCTACCAGAGCTCCTCGACCGCAGATCACATCTTCTATGAGTATCAGACGTTTTTTTCGAGATTGATATTTTATTTCCTCAACAGAGCAGGCGGTTAAGCTCTTGCACCTGTACCCTCTTCAAAGCTGGAGGTTAAGCTCTTGTATATTTGCTCTTATATGCTTTTTATGACTCTATGTTAGATGTGTCTTTAACTAACTAGAGAGAGTTCTATATTGTCTTTTCCTCTTAGACTAGTGATTCTTTTTTATGTTGTCCCACATGGACAGTGATCCTACGAGATATGTACTTATTTATTCTGTCTTATGTGCCCTTGGGCATTCAACAAACATTAATACATCTCTCTCTCTCTCTCTCTCTCTCTCTCTCTCTCTCTCTCTCTCTCTCTCTCTCTCTCTCTCTTGCTATGGCCCCTCCGCGCTCCAATCCTGCCCGCAGACCATCGCGCTCCCCCCCCACCCTCGCTACCACCTCCCTTTCCCCCCCCCCCTCGCTGATCTAACTACTCCCCCCCTCTCGGATCTGTCATCGCACCTCATCATGCTGTGTACCCCCCCCCCCTCGCTGATCTAACTAGTTCCTCCTCGCGACTACCCCTTCCCTCTCGGACCTGCCATCGCATCCCCCCCTCGCGACTACCCCCCCTCGCGGATCTGCCTATTGGCAAAGGGCTGCCTACTGGTCTGCCTGCCTCTCCTGATCTGTCTACCCCTGATCCGCCTGCCCCGATGCTGCCTACCCACGCTAACCCCCTCACTGATCTACCTACCCATGCTGATACCCACCCCCTTGCTGATCTGTCTACCCCCCCCCTCGCCGACCTGACTTTGCCTACCCACGCTGCTGAGGTGGTAGTGCTGCCTGCCACGCAGGCAACGCTGCCTGCTGAGGTGGCACCCCCCCATGCTACGCATGCAGAGCAGTCTGCCTGCATGGCAACAGATCTTGCCCGCTTGTGCCCACCGATCCCGCCGTTTTCTCCCGACTCTGTTCCCATCCTCCCCACCCCAATCAGTGCTAGCTCCTCTTCCCTCCCGGCGCCACAATCTACAGCAAGTATCCCATATACGCCCTCCAAATCAACCGAGCTTTTTTCCTCTTGGCAGATCGATCAAATCAAGGCCGATTTCAAGATCCTGCGACAAGAAATCTCAGAGCTGAAAGGAACGGTTACCTCCTTGATCAATGAGAAGAACTTGTTGCAATCCAAAGTCGCATCACTCGAACAATCCATCGGGATCAAGCAGGCTGCAACTTCGGAATCCACCACCAATATGATACGGGAGTGAGAAACCAGGATTGAGAAGCAGCAAGAAGAGGCCCGCTCTTGGGCATCGGTTCTGAAAAAAGGCACCAAACCAAGCGCTCCCATCTCCTCAGTTATCTCAGCCACCATCTCGGAAGAGAAATCTCGAGACCAAAAAGCCCACAACATTAGAGTTCACGGGATCCCGGATACACAGGATGCTTTGGCTGAAGCCAGACGCTTTCTCGACACCACTCTCGGGCACAGGACAAATGGGTTAGATACCGCATGGAGGACCACTAGAGATGCAGCCACACTCATTATCCGTTTTACTTCCCTAGAGAGTCGCCGAGATGCTTTACGGTGCAGGTCTAAGCTACGCGGCACCACTATCTATATGGATGACGACGTCACATATATCTAGGTAGAGGAGAGGCGTACGGCCTTTCAGGCAGCCCGCGAGTCTGGCAGACGAGTCATTTATCGAGATGGACGGGTGCGCTTTCTTGATGGCGCGCCTAGCAGCTCCCAGTGCTAGGGATTTGGGGTGCCCGGGGTTGGGAGCACCCCGGGGCCCCATCCACACCATCTTCGGATTGGAGTGTGGAATTGTGCTGGTATCCACTCATTTTCTACGGTAGGGGACCTTGTTGATTTCATTACAGGGAGAGATATATTATTCTTCATGGAGACACACGAGAGCCTGGAGCAAGGACTTCCTTCATTTCCTGGATATAGATGGGACTCAGTATTCCGACGAGAGACTAGATCTGCCAGCGGCCGAGGTTCAGGTGGGGTCGCCTGCTTGTATAGAGAGACTCTACATCCCAGTATTGACTTCATTCGGCATGATGAGCAGGCCCGCTACATGTGGACTCGCATCGTGGGCCAAGATATTGGTCTGGATAGAGATCTGTTTATTGCAGCATGTTACTTTCCACCAGAGTCCTCGTCTTTTGCTGAGGGTATTGGATTTCCATATCAGGACCTCTCACAAGAATCAGAGCGAGGGCATATTCTCCTCACAGGGGATTTTAATGCCCGGACATCCTCGAGGCAGACAGAGTTCTTTGACACCACTGACCAACTACGTGTTCGTGCCCTTGACAGTGATATGCTTGGGGTTACCAGGACCTCCGCGGACAGTTTGGGACCTACTACTTCATATGGTGAGCACTTATTGCAGTTTGGAGAGGCACATGATCTAGCCATTTATAATGGCTTACCCTGCTGGCCACATTCAGACAGTTATACATGCCACCCTCACAGTGGAGGACATAGTGTCGTTGACTACCTCATGGGGTCACCATCCTTTGTACCCATAGTCTCTGAATTCCACGTTTCCCCTACCACCCTTTCTGATTGGGCATGTCCTAGCAAAGCTATAAGGTACTATACTTCAGTCTGTTGTGAGCTCAGAGGCGGAGACTAGGAGACTACATGCTATGGGTCAGGCAGGTTTTCGAGCCCATTACTCTACTGCAGATCACATCTTCACGTTGCGGGCCGTAATTGAGGAGGCCAAGCACAGGAGAAAGAGGGTTTACTGTTGTTTTGTGGACTTCAGGAAAGCCTTTGATTCTGTCCCTCGCTTAATGCTCATCCAGAGACTCCGAGACCTAAGCTTCTCCACTGACATCGTTCTTGCTGTGATGGAACTTTATGAGCGTGTCCTTGGATGTTTCCGGCATAGCAGTGGCATATCCGATCACATTTGGAGCACTATTGGGGTGAAGCAGGGTTGTTCCCTCTCACCGGTCCTCTTTGGCTTATATATTGATGAATTGGAGAGTCATTACACAGTGTGGTGGTGCTGGTTGCAGGCTATTGCTATCCTCCTTTATGCCGATGATGTGGTATTGGTCTCACCGACTAGAGAGGGTCTACAGCGACAGTTGGATTGCTTACATGAGTTTTGAACCAGATGGGGCCTAGGGGTGAACATTGGGAAGACCAAGGTTATGGTCTTCAACACTTCTCGAGATTCATGCAGCGACAGGAGCTTACTTTGGGTGGACAGGTCCTAGAGGTGGTCCCTTCCTACACATACCTGGGGATCCTTTTCTCAGGTCCTACTTTTAGCTTGAGACAGGCTGCTACCACTCGACTGGGGAAGGGACATGCCTCCCTTGTTCAGCTAGAGCGATTCTGTTTCCGGAAGTCCATCCAGGATGCTCGTAGTAAGTGTCACCTTTTTGATACCATTGTCACCCCCACGGCTCTATATGTGGCAGAGGCATGGTGTACAGGTCTCCCCTCTTCACACTGGGCCAGTCTTTCACGACTACAGACCACCATGCTAGCCCGGTTGATTGAGATTCTCCTGGCCGAGTTCGCAGTTCCACCTATACAGATCGAGGCATCTTTCCAGCTCATTACTTATATACAGAGGATACAGGCGTTACCAGAGATAGACAGACGATACATACAAATTGCACTATCCTCCTCAAAGCGCCTTTGTGATCAGGGCTACAGATTATCATGGTTCTCTCAGGCATCTCACCTCCTACTTGAGTCATTTGGTATCTCTATCATAGAGCTTCCCTCAGGCACCCATCAATATATCAGACGATTCCTCTATCACGCATATCTAGAGCGGACTTGGCGCCACCAGTTAGGGGTTAAGCCAGCTTTCTATCGGACCCATTTCTTGGAGCTGGATGCATCAGGGACACCAGTCATTCCACACTATTTAGATTCGGGACTATCACATTGTCTCAGATTCACACTGGGACAGCTCAAGGTATCCTCTCATTAGCTAGCTATTGAGACTGGGAGGTTCCATGGTATTCCGAGAGAGGAGCGTATTTGCCAGTTATGCTCTCTAGGTGAGGTGGAGTCTGAGGAGCACTTTATCTTCAGCTGCCCTATATACTATGAGATCAGAGGACGATATCATTGCATGTTTCGAGACATGCCTACCACTCTACGCTCTCTCATTGCCTATGAGGACCCACGATATGTCGCCCTGATGGTACGTGAGATGTTCATCCTACGGAGAGATTTATACGGGACACCCCAGCATTCTACCTCACAGCCATTGATCACTTCATTCTTTACTAGGCGGAGACCACGTGACTTAGCGCATGAGGACGAGGATTATGCCGCTGATGATAGCCGCCTAGAGATCAGAGACAATGTACTTCTCACCATCACGTTACTATTAGGATCACCAGACATCCTATGCAGAGACGTACTACTACACATGCTCATGCGCATAGACGACGCCGGCAGGCTCCGGTGCCTTTTCATGTTGTGGCTCATATTACACCCTTTTACAGCAGCAGCAGCACAGCACAGTCTTGACATCTGGACATCGATATATATGATTATTATGCACAGACACACTCACATACGTGTACTTTAGTTGTACTAGATGTTTTCTTTATTACAGTTTTGGAGACGTTTTATACGCTCCCATGGTTACCACACACTTGACATGTACTTCATTAGTCTTATATGCCTTTTGGCATGGAAAAGACATTAATAAAGCTTTCTTTCTTTCTTTCTTTCTCTCTCTCTCTCTCTCTCTCTCTCTCTCTCTCTCTCTCTCTCTCTCTCTCTCTCTCTCTCTCTCTCTCTCTCTCTCTCATCTCCCCCCCTTTTCTCGCTTTGAAAATGATTGTTGAGCCTTTATCTTCCAACTGATTGACTTGGCTTTTTAAGTATGTTACATGCCTTTAGGTCCTTGCAATCACACATCTACTAAACATTATTAAGCTCATAATTAGTCCTCCATCTCTCATCAAGCCTAACAACCATGTACTTTCATATCATCTAATTTTACACACCAATGAGCTCTGCTCTTTTATGCTTTTTGTAGCTATAGCACGGCTCAATGGCTGATCTCATCACTTCAATAGCATGTTTGTCATGGCTCAACTAACGCTAAGTCCTAATTGCTAGGCACTTGATAGTTATCCTTATAAAAGAAAAATGGACTGCTTATATACGTGCTCACTAGGTCACTACTTGCAACACATTTACCCAGGTTGGCTAGATGTCTTGTCTAGATTATGGGTCAACCCTCTCACCTACAATCTATTATTGGTTTGTCTGAAAGTCATTTCAAGTCAATGGACTTCAACATATAGATGTGTAGTGCCAAAAGCAATAAATAAGACAATAAGAACATTAGAATTTCATGCCATAGTTGAGCACATAAGCTAAAATCAGAAGTAGAACTTAACCATATAGGGAAAATGTGCATTACATAATGATGTTAACTTTGATAGTCAATCAGCTATGTGAACATTTTCATAATTAAGTTATGCATGTCACTACAAAAGGTGAATTGAACTTCTAGAAAGCTCCATGTCTTCTCACTATTAAGTGGCCTCTACTTTGCCTATTGTCGAAATAACTCATATGGAGTGCCGCTTGAGCAATAAGTGCTCCTAATAAGATCTTATTGTGCTAAGCTAGCCCACTTGGCTGAAAAAACTCTTTAAGCAAGATGGCTTGAGAAAAATTCCCACATCTACTCTTTGAGCAGAGCAACATCATCACATGTGATAGTCTACATTTTTGTGGCAAATCGTATAGTTTTATATATACTTCCATGGCTAAAAATCTATCACTAGGTTGTCAATCCATCTTTGTTGGAGGAAAATGGCTGGAAAATGCAATTTAGCAAGTGAATTAAAAGATTTTTTTTCTTATAGCCTTTATTGTATAAGGAATGTCATGCTACACAACTTTTCTAGTAGAAATTGGTTAAGGCGTGTGTGATTCATGAAGAGACTATACTTCGTAGAGTCATCCCAATATCTTAGTGTTTTGCGTGAATTTGAGTGAGGAAGGATGAGCAAAATGTATTTGTAGTTGGCATCTTTCATACCATGATTCATAGATTGGGCAATAACGACCCTATGCTTAGCAATATAATTCAGGATTTCAAGCATCTCTTCAACATAAAGAGCAAACTTACTAATACTACAAAATTGATTTCAACATTATAAACCATCAAAAGTTGTTGATTGCCTCACAACACTAATGTGAACATGCTCATAATCTCATTCTATTGAACCCCATACAAAATCATAATACAATGACATCAATAAAGATTCAAAACAATAAGAACTTCAAGACTGTCCAACGAGATTTTTCACCGTATTACTATCACGTGTGAGACCTTTCTAGTAAAAATTCTGGAAATGTCATTTTGAAATACTAACCTTGAAATGACCATTAGAACTGATGAAAATTTTCAAGTGATCCAACAATTAGAGTCTAAAAGCTTTAAAAACATGTACCCATGGTTCAAGTGTCATAAGACTGCTACACATAGTATCGTGATATTACAAAGGCTGTCTATGTGAATGTTTATCATGAACTGAACCATTGTCATTTGGAATATTGGTGAGTTTACTTACATAGAGAGCTTTTTGTGAGAATAAATTCCAACTGCTTTTTTACCATCTATGCATTCCAAGTCCACCTATAATAGGAAAGGCACACATAATCATGCAAAGAAGCAAGTTGAGCAAGCACTACTTTCAAAGAAACATTATCCAGTTAAATTGATCCTAAAGTTGCAAAATGTAGATTACTCTATACATTCAAGTGTGTGCATCATCCTTATAAATTATGTACAAATACATGGATCTTAAAGGAATGGGTTATGTTACCCTCATTGACACCCTTTCACCAACGATACCATCGACGGCACGCACCCAAGGATCTGATAGCTTTACAAGAGTTGCAACCTTATTTCTATCTGCCAAAAAATCCTATAAACATCCAAAAAAAATGACTTACATGACATATCATGAGGTTGGGCCAATGAAGATGGGATGTAACCAAACGATAAGAATCAATCAGCATAAAAACATCTGGTCATCATCTTATGAAAAAAACAAACATAAAGAGTCCAAGAAACATTTCAGTATAAGAAATTTGTACAATATGAAGAGGTAAGTCTAAAAACACTTCTCCTAGCTAAACTTGTTGTAGTACTAGTTTCTTTTCGAAAGCTCAAAAAATACAATAACATGAAGTCGGGAGTATTTGCAAGTCTAATGTTGAAGCCATGTAAAACATCTAAGCTACTTCATGTTGCATGGCATCGATTTTGTTATCAATCGAGAACTAAATGGATCTAAGAGCCCATACAATCCAATCATGACTTCAATGACAGATAATCATAGGAATTGGCCATCCAGCAATCATCTTTAGTTTCTCGTACTATCAATCTTCATCCCTTTGGATGTAATACGATGAGCCAAGTAAAGAAGTTCACATTTCATGAATTTACATTTGAAGTCCTTCGCATAGAATTTCTCTTGCCTTGAGATATTCAAGAAGCCTTGGAGATGCTCCAAATGTTCCTTTAGTATTTCACTATAGATGAGAATATCATCTATAGATACTACCACAAACTTCTCCAGATACAAGAGTGTTGGTCAATCCAAATGGAAGTACAAGAAACTAGTAATGAGCATAACGGGTTCTGAAACCAGTCTTTTGAACATCATCGACATGGATACGGATTTGATGGTATGTCGTACGGAGATCTATCCTAATGAGGTATTTTCCTCCACTCAATCTATCCACCAAGTCATCCATTCTTGGCAATGGATAGTAGTAAATTTCTTTGACCCATTGTAGTCCACACATTCAGAAACTACTATCCTTCTTATCCTTAAGAAGAACAAGAGCCCCTCATGGTACTAGGTCTCAAATGTCTCATTTTTAAATGGTTATCAGTTTGTTCAATAATTTAATCTTCCTCTTTGGACAAACCTGTATGGTGGTGGAAAGATCAAGGAGACATTAACAAAAACAGCCATCAAATCAAGCTGATTTCCAATTGAGAGAATTTACACCTTGGTAGATCCACTACTGTGGTATTTGCAACTTTTTTTTCCCTTTTCAAACAATCCTCATAGAGGTGTCCTGGTTTTTTGCAATTGAAATTAGCTTTGTACTTAGGATCCTGTCATCGTAGTTTGCTATGCTTTAAAAAAAATTTCTCCCCCTCCTTGTTGTTGGGTTTCATGGCAAAGGAATGCGTTGCTTCATCCAATTCATCAAAAAATTGTCTAATCCTTTTCTTGCTCTTCTTTCCCTTTAGAAGGATGATAGCTCAACTTTCCTTAAAGCCGCTATAGACTTATCATATGCACCACTCCGATGGCATCATGAAGTGTTTGCAAAACATTCCGTGTCCATTCATTGTACAATCATTATGCTAATTAGCTGGCAATCCCGAATAAAATGCCATTGGGCCAACTTAGGTGAAACAAAGGCACTTTACTCAATAAATCAATAAAAACCTAAAAGTACAAGTCAAACCCTTTGATTACTAATCATACAGTCCATACAACTGTTGTACATGAGTGGATCATCAATTGACATAAAAAGTCTCTAAGAATAATGCCTAAAATTCTTCCCAAATTGCCAGTTTTGAGGATACATTCTGCCACCATGATAATCCCTCTATTTGATAGACACATAGCCATAGTCGAGTAAAATCAAAGCAAAATTCATAAATCAACCAAATTCAACAAGTCTGATTTGTCTGGCCCACCAAAGGCAAAAAACATTTGGCTCATTTCATCTTACCTAACACCTTAACATTGCACATGCTCAAACAATGGGCATGACAAAATATAATTTTGGAACTCAAGCTTCATCACACATTTAAAGGCCCACCCTAAATCATGCATAGCTGTGTTGTAGTGACAGGCTACAGCCATAGCTACCTCCTCTCCTCTACTTGCAAGCTGCTGCCTGTGGCTCGCACTGCCTATGCTACATGATCCTGCTCCTACAAAATCCCTCTCAAGTCACAACTCACTGGAAAGATTGGGAAAGGAGAGGCCGATCCAAATTACCATGATTTGGAGTCCGCCAACAAAGATTTTTAGGGTTTTGTTTTTTGCACCCAAGTCTAAAAATTTTGCCAACTTCCATTGCTACCATGAACTTGGATCTAGGGATTTTTTCATGTATACAATAGACCAGAAATCGTGCCCTTCACCAATGGATTTATAGCCATAGATTTCAGGTTGAACGTTTCATTCACTACATTTCCCCAAAGCAAAACACAATCACATGTAGGGTTTCAAGCAAACTTTCATAGTCACTACCATGTAGAAGGCTATCCACTTCATGATGATCGACACTCTTGGTTTGTATGGACAACTTGGGACATTGATACATTTCACTTGCCTATCCATATACATCATAGTAGTTATGATTGTGCTTTATTAAAACTTTCTTGGTTGATATGGTACATGCCCTTTGGTTCCTTTCTGCAACAATATTATCGATTCACCACATCCGTGTTCCCTTTTTCTATAGTTTCAAGTTGGGATCTGTTAGAACTCCCGTCGTCGATTCGGTCATTGCTAAGGCACAAACAGGTGACGAACGCTACGTTACTGCCCACAACCTAGAGGTACTGCCACCTCACCCCCGTGCACTGGAGCCACAGACCACCATCAAGCAAGCTCAGATCTCCGATAAGCCATGGTGTCCCATACCACCATACCTTACCCTTGACCCTCGCCTACCTACATCCTGAGGCCTAGATAATCGTCCTGACCTGACCACCAGTGGAAGAGCTCTTCTTCTCCAAGAGAGAATGAATGACAAGCTCATGGAGATCCACCTCTATATACATAGTCCAAGTGGGGTCATCTCCGACCATAGGAGTCACGCATGACCATCGACACGTGACTGTTGTCCACACTGACGTGAGTCCATAACAAAGAGTCACCGCGCGCCAAGAAGACATTGACACGTGGCACCCATTAGACCTATAGCTCCAGATCAACGTTCCGTCCCATAAATGAGATCGTCACTTCAAGTTTCCTGTTGCTAACATTCCCTCCCCCTTTAAGAGTATCCTCCTAAAGGGAGCAAACCAGGGAAGTTCAGTCTTAAATAGTCTTCTCTCTCCCACGTGTCCTCATCATCTGACTTGCCTTTCCATTCCAACGTACAAGAAATTCAGAAATCAGATAGTTTCCCAATTGGTGACGAACGTCAACCACTTTTTCAGGTACGTTAGGAACAAAGGTAGACAGATCCTCTAACTCAACCAGTTCACCTTCCGGAATTAGGGAATCCTTCCTACTGAGTCGTTCTTTTAAACGACTTACATGGAAAACAGGATGAACCCCAACCCCAATCGGAAGATCTAGCTGATAAGTGACCAGATTGATTTTCTTTACAACCTTATAAGGTCCGCCATATCATGGACATAGCTTATGGCATTTTCCTGTCCGAAGTACCTTTGAATCCTTAGGGATTTTAAGATACACCCAGGTTCCGACCTCAATTTCCCGAGGTGAACGCCCACGGTTAGCATAAAACTGAGCTCTCTCCTGAGCGGTTTTCATGCGTTCCTTGGCCACTAACAGCATTTCTTGCATATCTTGCAGGAAATCTACTACTACTTGCACCTTGAGACCTTTGAGTCGCTTGGGATCCTGCATCCCAAGGTCATCACTAGATCTAGAATTTCATGTCAGGACATTGTCAGAAATCCATAAATCATAATATGGATGGACAGACTAGGATTCAAACCCAGGACCTCCCTCATATCGGATGGGATGCTCTACCACTGAGCTGTCCGCCCTGTTTGATAGTTCTCTCTAGAGTGTGGATTGATATTCCAACACCCCCCCTCAAGCCACACTTAGTTGGGGTCCTAG
The DNA here is from genome assembly GCA_029204225.1 of Diphasiastrum complanatum. Taxonomy (NCBI): domain Eukaryota; kingdom Viridiplantae; phylum Streptophyta; class Lycopodiopsida; order Lycopodiales; family Lycopodiaceae; genus Diphasiastrum; species Diphasiastrum complanatum. Next base: position 26,965 of record MU832101.1, on the reverse strand, counting down.
CTGTCACTTGCCCCACAACTTGGGCCACCTAACCATGGCTTTGACACCATGAATTGTTAGGTCTAACTTAGCTCTAATACCATGTTAGAAATCCATAAATCATAATATGGATGGACAGACTAGGATTCGAACCCAGGACCTCCTTCATATCGGATGGGATGCTCTACCACTGAGTTATCCGCTATGTTTGATAGTTCTCTCTAGAGTATGGATTGACATTCCAACAGACATCTAGCCAGATGCGACCGAAAAACCTATCGGTTTGACAAAGATCCCGAAGTGAAAGATACAAATCAGATTGGATCTCAGCAAAGCATAACTGATTAATCTCTCCAATCCGACTCAAGGCATCGACAACGCAGTTCGACGTACCTTTAGGATACTTAATGTCAAACACAAACTCCTGAATGAGTTCCGACCATCTAGCCTTACGGCCACGAAGGTCCTTGGCATCACAAATGTACCTAAGGGATTGGTGATCGGTCATCACCGTAAATCTGGCACCATAAAGATAATGCCTCCAGATTTTTAATGCGTGAATGATTGCAAAAAGCTCTTTCTCATAGGTAGAGCAGGATCCAACTTCTTGCTTTCAAAAGCAGCTAGTCTACCATCTTGATAAAGGACCGCTCCTGCAACAAAGTCGCTAGCATACGTGCCAACCACAAAGGGTCGGTTAGGATCAACAATGTGTAAAAGTGGAGCCGTAGAAACACAGTGCTTGAGAGTCTCAAAACTCTCATTCATTTCATCAGTCCATGTTATCAATGGAGAACGTTTGTTGAGGTCAATGCTATTAAGGCATAGTCCAAAATGAACCTGTGAAAAAATCTTGTGAAGCTCAAAAAGGATTCACATCACGAATTGTTTGAGGTCTCGGCCATTCTCATACCTTACGGACTTTGTCATAATCGATTTCAAGACCTTTATTAGATATGACATGGCCCAGGTATTTGAGTTTAGTTTGCTCCTCAAGGGTCCGACTATAAATCAATATGTCGTCCAAATACACCCCACAAACTTTCCCAGATATGGACGAAGAATATCGTTCATCATTTGCTGGAAAGTGGCAGGTGCATTTGTGAGTCCAAAAGGTAACACTAAAAACTCATAATGGCCGTACCTAGATCAAAATCCAGTCTTAGGAACATCTTCGTTCCTAATTCTTATCTGATGGTATCTTGATCTAAGATCAATCTTGGAGAAATACGTAGCTCCATTCAGACGATCCATAAGATCATCCATCCTAGGTAAGAGATATTTGTTCTTGATGGTTAAATCATTTAACTTTTTAAAGTCACCGCACAAACGTGTGCCGCCATCCGTTTTATTAACTAAAAGGATTGGTCCCCATCCTAAGAAGTTCTTGTAACTGCCTAGAAATTCCATCCTCTTCCTTGATGCTAACCCTGTAAGGAAAAAGAGATACAAGTTGGCTTCCAGGAAGCAACTCTATTTGATGGTCAACATTGAGGTAGGCCATCAGGAAGTTTATCAGGTAAAACATCACTATACTCTTGCCTAAGTTTTGTTAAATATTCTTCCTTCAGGTGAATTAACACTTAATGGATTATTTGAAGGCACATTCAAAGGCAAATGCGATAAATCAATATTTAGACTCTGGACTGCATGATCATCCAGATAAATTTCATCTTTTAAAAAGCAAAGATAAACTTTATTACCAAAGTCTTTCAAATATTCAACAACTTCTAAAGAAGAAACCATAGGATCAAAAGGCTTGTTTACATCGCCTTTCAGTTCAACCAACGAGCCATTATGCAAAACAAAAATACTATGAGTCACATAGTCCTTTCTTAAAAACTCATTTTGAGAGATTATGTCTACGCTATCCAAATTCATAATGTGAAAATCCAACCGTTCAACATGATCTTGAATCTTAAGCGGCAACTGAGGAACAAGCTGGTCCCAAGCTTGCCGATCTTCCCCTGACGCCATTTTCATCACATGCAAGTGATTACTTGGCGCGGTGACCGCCTTGAGTTTCTGCACCAGTTTAGCATTTATAAAGTTATGTGTGAAACCATCATCAAAAAGAACAATCACAGCTTGGCGTCCTACGATTCCATTCATACGAATGAGATCGCGGGGGTGTCGTAATCTGCGCGGTCCAACTTGATGCGCTTTTTCCCGCCCTGGGAACCGGTGTCCGTCTTGTCTTTACCCCGCTTCTTAAAAAATATCGTTTCCTTTTGTTCTGCTTTGGGCAAACTTTGCTCCTTGCGGGAGGCAAAATGGGCGTCATCGAAGATTTTCGCAAAGCGAAGGACATCTTCAATAGTCTGCAGTTGGTTACGCCGCAGTTCCAGTTGAAATTCCTTCAGAAGCCCCAAGATGAATTGTAGTTTTAATAAGATAGGATCGATTCGCGAAGCGAATCGGGGCAAAACTAGTACCCATCTGCACAGTGGCGAAACGCCGCCAATGCTCAAAGTCATCCAATACCGGAAGAAAAGCCGTTTTAAAGGCTTACTGAAAGACATCCCACGTGGAAGGGGCACCAGCCCTTTCCTTCAGATCCTGCCACCATGTGAACGCCTTACCGCGTAAAAACATGAGGGCAGAAGCGATCTTTGTACTATCAGGCAGGTCATGCATGGAAACATGGCTATTCCACTGATCGAGCCACGGCAATACAACATCTGGATGTCGGTCCTTCTTTTCACCCAAAAAAATTCCGGATTAAACATAGGATAAAGGAGAGCGGACCGCGAGTGCGTTGAAGAACTCCACTCTTGCTCGGCCGCAACATGCTTAGCTTGCATATCCAGGATTTGGTTTTGCAACAAATTCAAGGCTTGTACAAGTTGATTGGTATCTACATCATCAGAGGAGGTGGGATGGACCTTCACCCGAGGGCATAGCAGGGTCCATGGCGCATTAAGGTAAAAGGTGAAGGAACAACAGCAAGAGCTTCGCTACAAAGTGGCTTAGGGAGCTTGAGACTACAACTCAAGGAGACTAGGCAACAATTAAGCTCCTCAATGGTGAAGATGGAGCCTTTACCCCCCACCTCACACCATTTCCTTCCTTTGACCCAACGGGGTTGGCTCAGTTGGTTGGCTTGGCATCCAAAGTTTCTTTGGTCCCAGGTTCGAGCCTCCCCTTGGAAACCAAGAAGCATTTCCTTCCTTTGACTTTGCTGGGTGGCAGGCCTTATGGACGCCACCTAGCAAGCACATGGGCCCAAAAACAAGTGGCATCCCCTTATGGGGTCCACCTACCCTCAAAACACATGGCCACCACCCTCCCTATGCCACCTCACCCAAGGGTCACTTGGGTCACGTCCGCACTCACCTTTTGGGTCACCACCTTGACCTCTTGGCCTTATGGGCCAAAGAAGCACCTAGAAGTCCTTTAAGGCTTGTCCTTAGACTTAGGAGGAGGTGTAGGTACAATTGTATGTTCAAGAGGAGGAGGTGGAGGAAAAAAGACTTTTCCTCTCAAAAAGTGATGAAGATGGTTGGGTTGCAAAATTTTTTGTATGTGCAGGTGGAGCTTTACAAGGAGGATGAGAGAGGCCAAGAAAGAGGCTCAAGAAGAGGGGAAAAGGCACACAGGTCAGTACTTGCAACACGTACAACCTGCAAGTATAGGCTGTGTACTTTTCTTTTATTTCCTCCCCTTCTTTAAAATGTTAAAAGCAAAGGTATACTTTAAGATAGCTTTTTATGTTTACAAATAGATAAGCTTGCAAAACAAACTTAAAAAGTTAGCTTAGAAACTTTAAAAGTTAAGTTTGCTTTTGTTTAATAACTTTGTAATCAAAGTTAAATAAACTTTTTTAATGTACTCTCTAAAGTACAATAAGTTTTACAAAGTTTTACAGGGTTTCCAAGACTTTGTATTCACATTTGATTTACAAAGTTAATAAGACTTTGTAAACTTTATCTTAATAGTTCAAGATGTACTTTTGAAGTACAGGAGAGTTTTATAGCTTTAAGTTCAAAAGGCTTGAAGCCTCACTTCCAAAAGTACTTTGTTTTAAAAGGTACTAATATGTTGACAATTGAAGGAGGGATGTAGATGTTCCCTCCCCCTTCCATCCTCCCCATCCCTCTGCATAGTGCGGCTGCCAAGCCACTGACTGTTGAGCGGCACAAAAACCAAGACAACCAGGGGAATCCCTGTACGGACAGGTCTCGAGGCAGACAGGTCCGCAGATCCACGCGTGCGGGCGACGGCGCCTGCCACAGAACAAAAATTCATTTATTTATTTATTTTTAATTTACGATTGTCCGTACGACTGTACGAACAGTCAATAGGGCTTCTACAGAATCAAGAAAAAAATCGTAAAAAATTTTACTGTCTACAAAAAAAAACAGTCAAAATTTTTATAGAATTTTCTTTACGATTCTTATTCTCAAATCAAGGTCGAAAATATTATTAGTTTCTAAAAAATGTTAACAGCCGATAAACAACTAATAAAAAATCAGAAAACCGACAACTTCCACCATAGCTAGCAAACGTGGCTCGTTTTCTATCCAAACAACCCCGGATTGAGACGAACCAAAAAGCAAAGTTGTTCATCTAATAGCCATAATAGATGAAGACTAATGAAATACTGGATCCAAGAATACCTTATTCTTGAGCATAGATCCAAGAAGAGAATGAAAATGGTCCTTGACCCCATCTATACATGTAACCCCTGCCACAATTGGAACATTATGTGTATTGATGAGAACTTGTTTTGACTGGAATCTCTGCAACATCTAAATCGTGTAACCTCCTCTCTAGTATTGTGTGACCCATGACATTTGTCAATGTCCACATCCACATGAGCATGAGTTGTCCCATCTAGAATATCCTAAGAATCATCTAGTATTGGACCCTTTCCTCATGTTTTCTTTTAGCATCCATTGCTAGGATGTACAAGCCATCGCGCACCTAAAGAGGATAGCAGATGGCAGGTGCAACACAGGATTCTATTTCATTCAAGGGGTCCATTACCAATGTGTCCATCGAGGGCAGGTAGGAACAATGATGGCAACTCCAATGAGGCAAGCAAAAGAGAAGTTTCTACTAAGGATACTATGAGAGCCAATTGCAAGAAAATTTGTTGAGGGCTATGGGAGCCAGTTCACAATCCAGGTAGGAGTCAACTAAGAATGCAAGTAGGAGTGCACAATCCAGGTAGGAGTCAACTAAGAATGCAAGTAGGAGTGACGATGGTAGCTCCAATGAAGGGCCTGCCAATAGGAGCTACTATCAAGCACAAGTAGGGTAGTGGCATAGAGGAGGGTGAGAGGGCAACGAGAGAGAGAGAGAGAGAGAGAGAGAGAGAGAGAGAGAGAGCGAGAGAGAGAGAGCTTTACTAATGTCTTTTCCATGCCAAAAGGCATATAAGACCAAATGGAGCACATGTCAAGTATCATGGGAGCGTATATAAACGTCTCCAAGAAAAAACTATGCATAAAAGAGAAATAAGCAATATAACTGTAAACTACAAACTGCCAACTGTCCATAAGGGGGGAGCAAAATAGCTGCCAGGACTAGAGTAATATCATGTAGTGTTGCTGCTGAAAAAAGATGTGATACGAGCTACAACAGGAGGTAACATGGACCGTCACTGATGTCGTCTAGGAGGGTGAAAACTGTGTGCTCTCGTAACATGGTGTGAAGTGCGAACTGCTGCATGGGTATGAGTGATACACTGTCTCTGACATCGGTGAGGTGGTATGTCGTCGTCATCGTCATCAGACAGTGTCCGTCTCCTGGTGAAGAAAGACGTAATCTGAGCCTGAGAGCTAGGAAGTGGTTGGTGAGCTAACTAGTACATAACCTGGCACAACAAGACCATCTCCCGTAGCATAAGTGCGACACAGGGAGAGTCCTCATATCCAATCAGTGCTCTGAGTGTAGTAGGCATGTCACGGAATAAACAGTGATATCTCCATCTGATCTCATAATATATGGGGCATCTGAAGATGAAGTGCTCCTTGGACTCTATCTCATGTAGGGAACATAGTAGGCATAGTCTCTCCTCTCGTGGTGTACCCTGGAATTTGCTTGTCTCAATAGCCAACTGATGTGAGGAGATTCTGAACTGTCCCAAAGTGAAATGGAGACCGTGTGATAGTTTAGAGGACAAATAGCGAGGTAAAACTGGAAGACCAGTGGCATCTTGCTCCAGAAAGTGAGTCCCCGGTAGTAGTCAGGCTTAACCCCCAGCTGGTGTCGCCAAGTACGATCGAGATATGCTCTGTATAAAAAACGTCTAAAGTACTGATGTGTACCCAAAGGGAGATCATTGATAGTGATATCAAATGCTTCCATGAGGAAGTGTGATGCCTGAGAGAACCATGATAGCCGGTATCCCTAAGTCTGAAGGTGATGAGAGGACATGAGTGCAAGCCGTGTATATCGCTGCTCTGTATCAGGAAGTGCCTGAGCTCTCTGGATGTATGTGATAAGCTGGAAGGCTGCCTCAATTTGAATAGGGGGGGTGGCGAACTCCGCGAGGATGATCTCATGTGGAACCGAGGGCTTCGCTCGGATCATTCACGCTAACATGGTGGTCTATAAGCGTGAAATGCTGGACCAGTGTGAAGATGATAGTCCTATACACCATATCTCTGCTGCATACAAGGCCGAAGGGGTGACGATGGTGTCAAACAGTCTGCACTTACTCAGGGCATCCCGAATAGACTTACGGAAGCAGAATCAACGAATTCATCATGAAATTATTTTTTTCTTTTTTAAAATGTTAACACAATTGAACTACATCTGCATTTACTCTATGATTCTACACTAACATAGATGAGGACTCCCAAAAGAATGGTTACAACAGGGACATTGCACTAGATCACAACTTGGCAAATGGGTGATTTGTTCCAAGCTTGAACTTTCTTTTCTTTCCAAGGAAATGCGGTACAAAAATTGTGATAGCCTGATAATGAAATGTGATATGCAACTAGGTGATCAACTAAATTCTTCCAAGTTTCAAAAAACAATTTGGCAAGATCTGCACAGTTTAGCAGTTTCAATGGGCAAAAACAAGCACACAACACGCAGGCCATGCCCAAAACTTTTAAATAAGGGCACAGGCAACTAACTTTGGAAGCAAACCTAGCCACAGCAGCCATAGCCCAGTTCCAAAACTCTGGAGCTGTACCAAAACGAGCACTAACAGTTGGAACACCTAGCACCTCAAAAGCAGAGGTGACTTCAGGTAAATTTCTGCACATGCCCACTTTCACTGTCATGTACTGAATTTGGTGCACCAATCCAAAAACAGTAGTTATTGCACAAGTTAAATTGAATCATGCCAAGCCAGTACAAACCACCAAAAGACAACCTCTTAAGAAGATGCAGAATGTGCCTTATCTACAAAAGAGCAACCTTAGTATACATGATCTTGAAATGTCAAATATTCTACTAAAGGAACATATGATTTTCTGAAAAGAGAATACAAAATTATTTTCATGATTTCCTATTGGTCCGTCAATTAAACTCCAGTTCCTTCCATAAGTCCCAAGTTTTGAAAATCAGGCTCAAATCTTGCTCATGGAATGTCAATAGAGTCTAGACTCAAGTTTTGCTTGGTTTCCTCAACCTTGAGATAAGCTTAGAGATTACCCGTGTAAAGAAGGCTTTCTGAGTTCCGAAAATGTACAAACCCACAATGAAAAGTGTTTTTAATCTCCAATGAGGGTTCTACTACATTTTAACGTTAGAGAGATGACAATTCTGAAATCCAGAAAATGTTAGATGCACCAACATTACAGGTAAAATTCTTCAAATGAAAGAGTTCATGATCACCAACTGTAATGTGGGCCAAGAACCTTAAATAATTTGATTAAATAGCAATTTGTTAAATCCTTGAATGTTTCATTTTTTCCAAAAGTAAACCAAAAATTAAAGAGACACTTTAGGTTTGAAAGCCAAGTGTTTGCACTCCCTGAGGATTTGTCCATAGGTATGATAAGAATTAGCATGCTGAATTTGAAAAAGCTTGCATTTTCAAAAACAGCACATCCTTTCCAAATGAGGGATCATTTAGATTCTAAAGGCATCACCATGTTGTTTATATTAGTTACTCCGGTTCCTTTCATATACAATCTATAAAGAGGATTCAACTCTCGCAGATAATCTTATGGACTTAGCTGTAAGTTCTGCCAATAGATCTGCTGGACTCAAAGAAAAGTGATGTTTATATGGTGACAGTCGAAGGATAACACCATTCAAGCACATACTAAACAGGCTCAGGGTGAGCTTGGAGACTCACAGTAAGTACACATTTCTCTTGCCAATGCCTTTTCCAAAATCAACTAAAAGCTCGCTACTATAAGGCCTCCTTTTCACTTGCTCACCTACAAAGAGTAGCAAACTCTTAGCATCTCTAAGTTTACTTCTGATAAGAATTTGATGAAAATAGAACGGTCTCCCTTACCTATTCTTCATTTAATGGCATCAACTGAAACAAAAGATGACACTAATTGCTAAAATAGCTGACTAATTCAGGAAAAACTACCTTGACTGTAAGCCAAGACCTCTTCCCCTAGCAGAAGAAAGCTTGTCGCAAGTATGGTGGGACCCACCCCACCAGATCCAGCTGTAAAGTAAGAAAACCTGAAAACGTTCTTAGAATCTGAACATCAGAACCCAGAAAAGGCCATACCTAAACTAGGGTAGCTGAGTACAGCCTTTACACTGTTCAAAATTTTCCTGATCAAGCAACAAGAAAGCTGATGGTCCAATGTGTCACTTCAAGTAGATGGACAAGACAACAGATGCTAAATGGCATAAGGAGAACTTAGAAGTAGTGTACACTAGGTCACTTCTATAAGACAATTTTTGAACGGATTCTGAGAATGTGAAACAGTTCTGTCAAAAAAAAAATTACAATTCCTGCTCCAAATTGAACGTTCGCATGAGAATGAAGCCTACCGCAAACGGTCGGGTTTACTAACTGAACCATCAGCTGAACCTGTTATAGCCGAGCGGACAAGTTCTGCTGCCATTACTGACGAGACATTTAAGCATTAGATGCATCATATGGTAACTGAATCCCCATTGAGCAACTGGAAAATCTACCCTTAAGAGTCAACCCCAAGAAGATCATTCTCTATGTTGCAAGATTCGAACATTTTGCACAAATTCTAAATCGTTTGTATAGATTCAATGCCAAAAGGTCTCATGAAGGCTTACTGTTGCTAACTCCGGGATAAATGCCTGCTGAGACTATTGCTGAAACATTTGAGGCAACTGCCTTAGCATGTAATTGCTTAGCTCGTTGCGCATATTGCAGATCATCACAGACATCAACGTAACTAACCTGTGCGGATATTCCAAACCACAGGAGAGGTCATCAATAAAACTAAAAGCAAACAAACTTGATGAAAAGGGCACATTTTGTTACATTAAGGCATCATCCTTCGAAAGGAACAGTTTCACAATTCTAGTCTGAAATTGCACAAATGCGGTCATGAAGAAACACAAACAAAACTATAAATGAAACACAAGATCAAAATCTCAAAATTAGACCTTGCTGTGTATAGCAGCTTCTAGGACACTGCACTTCTCACGGCGCTGAAAGGGACCAGCCGCATGGATTACGAGATCGGCATCTGCATTCAAGTCTGCTAGTAAGCCTCCTAATAGAAAAGTTTGGTACTGCGTAATTTCAAACTGTACTTTCTAAAAAGCTGGCAGTATGCAGTTGAACTTGTTCTGGCACTGCAGTCACCATCAAGCACTGATCTCAGGGATGATTCATCTTCGATGTCAATAGCCAAATACTTTGTCCTTTCTCCCAGCTCAGCTACTAGTGCCTCCCCTTTCTCCCTAGCATCCACCATCATGTATGCAATAACTTTAAGACCAAAAAAAGGTGTAACCCGCAGATATTTTGACACTATATAAATTTGAAGTGAGAAAATCACTATCCATGTAGATCCTAAAGTGATCAAAATGGATACATACAATCAGTGGGAGTGAAAAAAGAATTTCAGTGTCCAAGAGTAAAACTCATAAGATGAGGATAAGAGGTTGTTGAATGTAACTGGTAAATAGAAAAGCACTACAAAACTTGAGATTGTTAAGAACAGTTAAGCAAGTGATGAGCGCAAAGCCATATTGAAAGAAGTATACAAGTTAAATGTGAAAGATTGAGTGCTGTTACACACTGCTTAGAAACGAATGTAAAAGTCATTCCCGCTCACGTGTCCGACATCTACCCCTATCTCGGAACCTGTCTCTGCTCTTATGTCTTATGATTACACTCCCTCTAAATCTGTGGAGGGATTTCTTGTCTATGAATTAAGCTTCTTTCTTATAACAAGAATAAGCAACGTATAAGCTCTTTGGAAGCGGAAAATGGCAAGGTCAAGCGAAATTGAGGGACTTACAAGATGAAAATTTGCAACTTAAGGGGCAGCTGGATGAGGACAAAGGAGAACAGGACCTGCTTGAAGAAACAGCGGAAAAAGATACTTCTTTGGAAAAGGGGAGAAGAACATGGGCCTCACTGTTGAAGAAGGTAAATCTGAACCGAATGTTAAGAATGTTCTTGTTGAGTCCACCATAGAATCTGTTCTTTCGGAACAGGAAAGAAGAGCAAAACAAATCTCTTAACATTCATGTAAGATGGATCCCAAACCCATTGACGAAGCTAAAGACCTGCTCACCAACAAACTCTCTCACACAGTAGATGGTTCGGACACTGCATGGAGAGGCAAATTTGATGATAACCTACTGTTTTTTAAGTTTCGTTCGATAGAACAACGTATTGCAGCCTTAAAGCTTAGGGGCAATCTCAAAGGCACCTTTATTTTTATGGATGATGACCAAATCCTTCTTGAAGCAAAAGAAAGAGGCCAAAAGGTAGTTTTCATCGACGGGAAACCGAGATTTTATGACAAACCTGCATACTAGGGTCTCGGGGCTCCCGGGCTTAGGAGCAGCCCGAGATCCCCGAATAAGCTCAAATTAGGCTTTTCGAATTGTAATGGTTTTCATTCATCATCAACAACATGTGATTTACAAGATTTTCTTGGTCGATGTGACATTCTTTTATTGGCAGAAACTCACGAGTCTTAAGTATTGTCCTCTTCCGTGTGTTAAGGATCATTCTTGGTACTCAGCATTCAGACCATTTATGAGGGGGAAAACTTCACGTGGATCAGGAGGAGTGGCCTACTTATATAGGGATGCTTGTTCTTCAGTTTTCAGGTTGGTTAAGCAGGATTCATTTGCTTGCTTCATTTGGTTTCAGTTTTTTGGACAGGCATTGGGGCTTTCTCAGGATGTATTCTTGGCAGTTTGCTATATTGCTCCTCAGACTTCTGTTTTTGTAGATTTTGGTGGTGACCCATTCCAGGTTCTTTCAGATGACATAGCCAGCTTCTCTCTACAGGGGTATATCTTATTAGCGGGAGATTTTAATGCCCGCACGTCCACGAAACAGTCTGAGTTTCACGCTGATGAGGGATCACTTCCAGCTTTATCCCTTGGATACAGGATTAAGCAAGACTTCACAGGATGCAGAGACACCAGTGACTTCTTTCGGTGAGAAGCTACTTAAGCTGATTGAGGCACATTCGTTGACCATCTTGAATGGTCTTTCGCAGTGGCCATCCTCTTCTTCATTTACATGTCACCCACATGGGGGGGCAAACAATGTGGTTGACTACTTTATTGGCTCACCAACTTTGCTCCCTCACCTATCTGACTTTAGTATCTGTTGCATCTCCCTAAGATCTCCGATTGCCTTGAGGGTTACTGCACACCCCATACCAGTGACGACGCAACCGTATCCGCCCATCCATAGGGTCACAACCGACCCACCCCCATGCACTAGAGCTATCGACATAATCATGCCTAGTCAAGCCGGTAGACTAAGTGAATGGAAAGAGGGAAACCCCACCACTATATAGGCATAGCTTAGTGGGTCCCATCAAGCACGGTCCTGTCGGTGACACATGACCACCTAGGATGGTGACGCGTGGCACCTAAACATGTCGATAACACTAGACCTGCGTCATGCGCCTTGCGAGGCCGTCACTGAAGGGCATACCGTAATGGTACATAACATCCCCCCCCCCATAAAAACTTCCTTCTATGGGAAAAAACCAAGGAATCTAAGTCTCAAATCGTCTCCCCTTTCCCAAGTGTCCTTGACTTACCTTTCCAACGAATCAGATGTTCAAAAATCAAACGATTTCTCAGCTGATGACATCGGGTATCCATGATCCTTTCCAATGTTTGAGGGTACCTTCCGAACCGTGTTTGAATCAAGTTTGAATCGGGAAAGAATCGACTTCTCCAAGGTTCGAACCGGTGAATCGGTTTTAGGGTTTTTTTTTAAAACATTAATGTCACAGCATACATATTACATATTACATATGTCATATTCCAATGTACCATGTGCATGGTTAGTTAGTGGTAAATTAGCAAATGTTCAATGATTCGAATTTCACGAAAATGACAAAACACACACACACATTGTCAAACACACACAACACACATTTGTCAAACACACACACACACACATTTGTCAAACACACACAAAAACACACACACACACACATTTGTCAACAGTCACACACACACACATGTCAACAGTCACACACACACAGCTCCACCCTTGTCTCTCTCTCTCTCTCGATCTCTCTCTCTCTCGGGCGCGAAACTGTTTGGATCTCTCTCTCTCTTGAGCGCGGATCCTGTCTCGGATCTCTCTCTCTCTCTCTCTCTCTCGGGTGCGGAAATCTCGGAACCTTCGGGATTGAAACTCTATTGCGAGGAGTAGGACGTCCGACGAGCAGGTAACGAGTTTTTTTTTTTTTTGTGGAAAACGGTTCGAACAGCAAAAAAACGGTTCGAACTGGACCTTTTCAAAAAGGACTTTCAAATCGCGGTTCTTTCAACGAATCGCGATTCGACACAACATTGATCCTTTCTGGTTCATTTGGTACAAAAGCAATCAAATCCTCCAATAACACTAGATCATCTATGGGAATCAGGTCATCTTTCCCACCAAGTCATTCCTTTAAACGACTAACATGGAATACAAGATGGACCTTAGTTCCAACAGGGAGTTCTAGTTTATACGCAGCCCTACCAATCTTGTAAGAACTTTGAAAGGACCGCTAAAATGTGGAGATAACTTCGGATATTTCCCCGTTCGAAGTGTCTTAGAGTCTTTTGAGATTCTAAGATACACCCAATCACCGATCTCAAATTCTCGAGGAGCGAGGCTTTGATTAGCATAGAATTGGGCTCATCCTGAGCCGATCTAATGCTTTCCCTAGCCACTTGCAACATTTCCTGCATATCATGCAAGAAATCCGCTGCAGCTTGCACCTTGAGGCCTTTGAGTCCAACGGAGATAGGGGAACGAGGCTGAAAGCCGTATAGGAGCATAAAAGGACTGAAACCAGTGGCAGAATGCTTCATACTATTGTATACGAACTCAACCATTGGGAGGTACTTTTCCCAATCTGATTGTCGCCTAGAAACGTATGCGCGAAGCATATCTTCCATCAACTGGTTGACACGTTCGGTCTAACCATCGGTTTCTGGGTGATCCGTAGACGATAGACTTAAAGTAGTTTCCAGTCTCTCAAAGACTACCTTGCAGAACTTGCCAGTGAACTTGGAATCACGATCACTAACAATATTGTTCGGCAAACCATACAACCTGAACAACTTTTCAACGAAGAGTTGAGCAAGTTTTGAAGCTTTGGCAGTAGTTTTTGTTGGAATAAATTGCGCCATTTTGGTTAGCCTGTCAACTACTACCCAAATGGCATCGTGATCCTTCCCAGATTTAGGAAGTTCGACCACAAAATCCATGGAAATACTTTCCCACTTCTTGCTGGGAATTTCCAACGGATGTAACAGACCAGCTGCTTTGAGTCTTTCCGCTTTATTTACTTGGCACTGTTCACACTTTTGAACATATGCCTCGACATGATCTTTCATTTTTGGCCAATAAAATTCTCTTTTAACAAGGTCAAGTGTCCTCAGTATACCAAGGTGTCCCACACTAGGGCTATCGGTGGCACTCATGCAGGATTTGGGCCCTAATGTCCGCGATATCTGGTACACAAACTTTTCCTCTACGGAAAAGTAAACCATTCCGAATGGAATAATCATCAAGTATCTTCTCTTCGAAAGATTTCTTAGAATCCTGCTTTCCAAGATTATTTCTCATAATAGAGCTTCCTGCCAAGACTTCTTGCCAAGTACGACCAAAAAACTCATCGGTTCGACAAAGATCTCGCAAAGAAAGATACAACTCGGATTGGAACTCAACAAAGCATAACTGATTAACCTCTCCAATCCGGCTCAAAGCATCAGCGACACAATTCGACGTACCCTGACGGTACTTAATGGCGAATTTTCGAACTCTTGTATGAGTTCCTACCAACGGGCCTTACGACCCCTAAGGTCTGAGGCATCACAGATATACTTAAGAGACTCGTGATCCGTCATAACCATGATTTCAGATCCGTACAAATAATGTCTCCAGATCTTTAGCGCATGGATGACAGCAAAAAGTTCCTTCTCATAAGTAGAATACCTACTTTGAGTTGGGTCCAACTTCTTGCTTTTGAAAGCCACAAGGTCTACCATCCTGGTAAAGGACTGCACCCACCGCATAGTCAGTAGCATCCGTTTCCACTAGGAAAGGTCTGCTAGGGTCCACTATGTGTAAGATAGGGGCTAGTAGACACTAACATCTTCAAAGCTTCAAAGCTTTGATTAAGTCCATCGGTCCAAATAACAAGTGGACTGATTTTCGAACGCCTTCCGACCTTCTTCTTATTACCCTTTTAGTTTTTCGTTTGGCTTTCTTCACTCCCTTAAGAAGATTCGTTAGAGGCAATGCAATTAAGGCATAGTCTTTAATGAATTTATGGAAAAACCCTGTGAAGCCCAAAAAAGATTTAACTTCCCTAATGGTTTTCAAGATAGGCCAATCACGAACTTTCTGGACCTTACGTAATCGATCTCAAGGCCTCGATCGGAAACGATATGTCCCAAGTACTTGAGTCTTGTTTGAAAGAACTCACACTTAGACTCCTTAGCATAAAGCTTTGTCTGCCCAATGCCTTAGATTATCTAAGACTGTATGCAAATGCGCCTCATGCTCCTCAAGAGTCTTACTATAAAGCAGAATGTCGTCCAAAAAATACCACGAGAAACTTCCCTAGATATGGACGAAGAATATCGTTCATCGTCTGTTGGAAGGTTGTCGGGGCATTAGTTAGACCAAAGGGTAAAACTAAAAATTCCTAATGGCCATACCTAGAACGAAAAACAATTTGGAAACATCCCCCTCGTGAATTCTAATTTGATGATACCCCGACCTAAGGTCCAATTTGGTGAAATACTTAGCACCATTCAATCGGTCCATTAAGTCGTCCATCCGAGGTGAGGGATAATGGTTCTTAATAGTCATTTTAATAAAAAATTTGTAATCGACACAAAGACGAAGGCCGCCGTCTTTCTTGCCGGTTAACAAAACAGGAGCTCCCCAAGGGGACTTATTGGGCCTAATGTGGCCCTTAAGTAATAACTCCTTAAGTTGACTAGCAACCTCATCTTCTTCCTTTGGGCTCATCATGTAGGGAAAAAGCGATACAGGAGAGCTGTCGAGAAGGAGATCTATGTGATGTTCTCCCCGAGAGGGGGGAAGACCCTTAGGCAACTGCTCATGGAATATATCACTATATTCCTCCCTAAGTCTTTTAAAAGATTTTGCCCTCAGGCGTAGATTCTAGATTAACATCAGAAAAAGACATTGTTTTAGGGAAAGACGATACATCAACATTGAAAGTATGAGTAACAAAAGCATCCATGTACGATTCATCTTTCAGATAACATAAATACAAATGATACTCATAATCTAAAATGCATTGATTAGCCTCATGAGCACTTACAAAAGGTGGATCAGGCTCATCGCCTTTAAGACAAACCATAGAGCCATTATGCAAGAAAGATATACTATGTGAAACATAATCTTTCTTTAACAACTCATTCCTAGCATGAAACCATTCCTTACCTAGGATTGAATCTACCTTATCAAGATTCATAACATGAAAAGACAAATTATCTACATAGTTCTGAATCTTTAACGGCATGTGGGGGACAAAGTGGTCCCAGACCTGCTGCTCCCCACCAGCTGCCATCCTAACCACGTACTTGTGGTCACTTGGTGCGGTTGCCAACTGCGGCTTCTGCATCAACTTAGCATTAATAAAATTATGCGTAGAACCATCGTCAAAAAGAACACTCACAGGTTGGCTATTTACGAACCCACTCATACGAATGAGGTCGTGAGGTCCAAAAACCGCAGTGTTAAAACAACAATTACTACAAACTGTTTCATCTTTAAAAGATACATCAATGCAAGAAATAGAAGAGTTACCTGGTGCCTTAAAGGAGCAGCCACCCTTCTTCCGTCTCTTCGGGTAGTCCTTGGAAAGGTGCCCCTTCTCCATGCAGGAGAAACACAACCCGTCGATTTTGGCCTTATCAAAGTCAGCTCTCTCCAACCGAGGGCGCTTTTTTTTTCTTTTTCGAAGGGGAAGCTTCGTCAACAATACGCACTTTTTCCTTTTTGAAGGAAGGGCCCGAAGAGGGTTTGTCTTTGAAATCCAGCTTCTGCTGCTCTTTGGGGGTCATTGTGTGCGTATCGTCGAAAATTCGAGCGAAACATACGGCATCCTCTAAGGATTGTGGTTGATTGCGGCGGACCTCCAACTGATATTCTTTGGGCAAGCCCAAAATGAAATGCAGCTTAAGCAGAACTCCGTCTATGCGGTTAACAAACCGCGAAGCTGCCTCTTGGAAGTCTTGCAAGTAGATATCCAATGGTTTCGTCCCCATTTGCAAAGTTGCAAATCAACGATAATATTCAAAATCGTCAAGGACAGGCATAAAGGCGGCCTTAAAGGCTACCTGAAAGTCATCCCAAGTTAAGGGGACTGTAGCACGCTCCTTAAGATCTTGCCACCATAAATATGCTTTTCCTCGCAAAAACATAATGGCAGTAGCAATCCGGGAGCTGTCTGACAGATCGTGCATGGAGAAATGTGAAGTCCATCGATCAAGCCATGCCAAGACCACGGCTTGGTGTCTATCCTTTTTCTCCCCAGTGAAAAACTCCGGGGTAAACATCGGGTTAAGAAGTGCCTGCCGAGATTGGGACATAGCCCACAGCAACTCGGTCTCCGCCCGTTCATGCGTAGAGCGCATGTCGATAATTTGTTCTTGCAACAAATTTATCGCACATGTCATTTGCTCCATATCAGTCCTCGGGGGACTTGGAGTCTGAGAAACATCCATAGGAGTATCCATGGCAAAAGCAGTATGCAGCAAAAAGTTAGAGGAAAAACGGAGAACAACGGTATCAAAACCGTTAAAAACTGACAACTAGAGATGAAGGGCTCAAGAAAATAAGACAGCTTGAGCACTCAAAAACTCTACAAGCAACTTTGAGAATGGGGTAGAGGAAAATGAACGTACTTCCTTTACTCCCTCCCCCAAAGCTCTTGCAAAAAGGACAAGTGGGGCCCCAAAAAGGCCCCAAGTGTCCTTTCCCATACTTTGGAGATCTATAGATACAAAGAGTGAGAAGGAGAGAGGTACGAACATGAAAGGACATCTTTTCCAGAATTTGGCTTGGTTTCAACTTTTAAGTTAAAAAAGTTCATAAGCTCCTCTAAGATTTTCATCTTAGAGCTTATAGTTCAACATAGGAATTAACTTTCAACTTACAAGAATTGTTTAACAAGCTTTAGCTTACTACCTTCTCCTAGGAGGGCGCGCCTCATGGCTCATTCCAAGACCAGAGGTACAAACAGGTTGGGAGAGGGAAGAGTCATATCAACTCACCTCCCCCCCTCCATATAGAAAAAGGCATCACGGCCGCAGGCTTGCAGCGCGCTACTTGCTGCTCTGCGGCGGTGTACAGTATGAGGATAGGGGAGGTATTAACTCCCCCCCCTCCCCCCCTTTCTTCTGCCAGACTAGCACTCAAATCGCGGGAACCAGCCAGCGGCTGCAGACCGTACCCTTCCAAAGAGAAGGAATGGAATTTAATGTCTCCCCTCCACAACCTCAAGCCCGCAGGTACAGCCGTACCAGAACCAGAATTGGTTCTGACAATCTGTATCCGCGGCAGACCACCTCCTTTCCTTTAACTTTTTAGTTCTTCTTTAGAAAGGAAAATCTTAGAGTACAGTTATTGACGGTTTCTCCAAAGCTTCATAAAAGAAAATTTCTTATAAGATTTGGGCTATAGTTTTCTTTAAATCCACTATGTTTATAAGAAAACTCATAACCAAGTTATAAACCTTCATAAGCAAAGGTTCATACAAAGGGAAAAACTAAAGCCCCAAAATTAATTCCTTCGAAGCCACAAATTTAACCCTTTCAAAAAATCATTTGAAACAAAGGTTAAAAATATCAAACCGCCACATTCCTTTTAAAAGAATAACAAACTACAAAGGTAATAAAGGGGAACGAGTGCACCTAACAAGATAATCGGCTGCTCTCATACCAAATGTTACATCTCCCTAAGGATCTCCGACTGCCTTGAAGGTTACTGCACACCCCATACCAGTGACAACGCACCGTATCCGCCCATCCATAGGGTCACAACCGACCCACCCCCATGCACTGGAGCTATCGACATAATTATGCCTAGTCGAGCCTCCTGTGATAACTTGGCGTCCCATACCACCAGCCATCACCCTCGGCTCTCCTAGCATACATCTCCTGGCCTGGAGATACATCCTGGCTCATGCACGTGCTCTCCATCCACCAACTCCCGGGTAGGACTGAGTGAATGGAAAGAGGGAAACCCCACCACTATATAGGCATAGCTTAGTGGGTCCCATCAAGCACGGTCCTGCCGGCGACACGTGACCACCTAGGATTAAACATGTCGATAACGCCAGACCTGCTTCATGCCCCTTGCAAGGCTGTCACTGAAGGGCGTACCGTTATGGTACATAACAGTATCCTACCTCCTACCTTATCAGACCATTCCATGTTGTCCATTTTCATTGTTCATGTCGCCCCTCCGCCCAATGTACTGCGACCACGCGTCACTCGTCCCCACATTAAGTTTTCGATTCATGGCACTTCTGCTTACTCTTCTTCTTTGATGTCTCTCCTTCGTGACTACCCCTTTTCATCCTCTGTTGAGCACCAGGCTATTTTCCTTTCACAGTCTTTACTATATGCTGCTTCTTCTTCATATCCTGTAAAGTTTAATTCCACTCATAGACGTGTGCATAATAAATGGTATAATACTGAGTGTTCTCTTATGCATAAGCAAGTGGTGCATGCCAGGTTTCATTCTCCTACGTCACTTGTTCAAGAAGAAAGAATTTATCGCACACTTGTGAGAAAGAAAAACAAGACATACTTGCAAAAAAGAGGTCAAAAGCTAATAGATTCTCTTGTTTCATCTTCTTCATCTTATTTTTGGAAGACCACCTCCAAGAAGTCTTTCACGACTGCTCCTGTTGCTATCGAGTCTTGGGGGAGTATGCTATACGTCTATATACTGTTGATTCTTCCCCTATTACTCTCTCATCGAGACCTACTGAATTTACATTGTTTACCCCTTCTTTGATTGAAGATGCTATTAAACGAGCCCAAAGTCACAAAGCTGAAGATACTAACTCACTTAGTGTTGATTTCCTTAAACATGTGGCTCGTATAGTTTCTCAATACATCTCTCATACCTTTAATCAGGCTATCATGTTTGGTTTCCCTACTGCCTGGTGCACTAACCTTCTACATCCTATACTTAAAGCTGGTGATCTAATGAACGTGGAAAATTACCGCACGATTATGATTAGCCACATCATGGCTAAACTTTTTTGGCTCGGTCCTACAGTCTATTGTTAGCTAAAAAGCGGAAGCGGATGGACTATATGCTCTTGGCCAAGCAGGCTTCAGGACTGGATATTCTACTATGGATGAGATTCTTATCTTGTGATGTATCAATGATTTTGAAATTTGAATGTGAATATTGCTTTTTAGATGTAAATTACATAACTTAGTATTCTATTTGGTCTGAAATTTGAGCTTTAAAGTGCAATTAGAAGTTTAGAATTTTATTCAAATCTTCCTAGGTTTAAAAAATGAAAATTTGATGACCTGGCATAATGACGTGGCATATTTATCCGTATGTGTATTCGAGATTTCCATATTTTGAGATGTAGTATTGAAAATCTTTTCATATTCTGGTAACTATGTTGTCACCAAGTATGGGGAGTATTTGTTGCATCCAAGCGAAGCCCATGAGTTAGCCATTTACACTAGCTTAGCTTGTTGGCCTCAGTCTAGCAGATACAAGTGCCACTCTCATAGTGGCGATAACAGCATCGTCAACTTCCTCATGGGGTCACCATCCTTCATTCCACTAATATTTGACTTCCATATCTTCCCCACTACCCTTTCTAATCGCTCCTTTCTGTCCCCACTACCCCTTCTAATCACTCCTTTCTCTCTTTCCAATTGGTACTATCATACCCCTAAAATTGCCACCCTTCTTTCCATTGATCGTGCATCCCTATACACCTTCGACCATTCTTATATGACACCATATCAAAAATCCCTCACCTGACTACTTCCCCACTTTCCACATGATAGCTCGTTGGAGACACAGGCCAACTTCTTCACCACATCACTCCACATTGTTGCCTCATTGTTTTTCCCCCGCTAAGCCCCGCAGACATACGCCCACACCATCTTGTTCCATACAACATCCTTAGTATGATGACTAGTGTCAATTTTTACACCATCGAGTAACCCATGCATGACGTACACATGAACCTCACCTTCTACATATTGCTCTCTGGTCCTACCATCGGGACTCCATCACAAAAAGTGGGCCTTTGATGAGTGTGAAGGGAAATAGCTTGTCAACCTTCTTTCGACTCTTCCTTGGGTACTTTTAGGCGAGAGTTCATCCCTCATACCCCACCCCCCTCTTGGATGATACTTATGCTAATACGTTATATACGATAGGCCACTGACCCGCTCATCTCCATCCCTCTCTACTAACTCATGCTACCGACCAACCGTTGCCCATTTTGGCCACTATCTTTAATCATGCAATTGTCTCTGGCTTCCTTCGTCCTAGTGCACTAACATCATCATCCCGCCCACAAAAATGGTGCCCCCATGAATCCAAGAAAATACCGTACTATCATGATTGGACACATCATATCAAAGTTGTATGGCACTATCTTTTAGTCGCTTGTAAGTTCCGAGCCTAAGACCAAGAGATTACACAAATTGGGCCAAGCAAGTTTTAAGGCTCATTATTCCACTATATACCATTTTTTCACTCTGAGCTCTCATTGAGGAGGCTAGACACTAGAGGGGAGCAGGTTCACTAATTGTTTTGTTGACTTCAAAAAAAGCCTTTGATTCTGTCCCATGATCTCTACTCATGTAGCGGCTCCGAGATCTTGGTTTCTCCACTAACGCAGTTTTGATGGTGATGGTGCTATATGAGAGAGTTCTAGGTTGTTTCGAGAGTGACATAGGTGTCTCAGAGCAGATATGGAGCACCATAAGGGGTGAGGTAGGGTTGTTCCCTCTCACCCATGCTTTATATTTTGTACATTGATGAGCTGAGAGGGTCATTGTGTAGTGTGGAGGTGTAGGTTGCAGACTTGGCGACATACTGATTGTCATTCTTCTTTATGCAAACTATTTGGTTCTAGTCTCCCCAACTAGAGGAGGTCTACAAAGACAGTTGGACAGTCTTCATGCTTTATGTACTAGATAGGGTTGGGGCTATTGCGAAAACCAACGTTATGGTCTTCAATACATCCAAAGCTTTCATACGGCGACAAGAACTCATCTTCGATAAACATCCACTAGAGGTTGTGTCATCTTACACATATTTAGGTGTGCTTTTTATGGGCCCTATATTTGGTATGAGACAGGCAGCCACTAGACCTAGGAAGGGCCACGCTTCTCTAGTCCAATTGGAGAGTTTATGTTTTCGGAAGTTCATTCGAGATGCCCCAAGTAATAAGTATCTACTTTTTGATACCATTGTTGCCCCCACAACCTTGTATGCAGCAGAGGCATGTTGTGCAGGTCTCATCTCATCCGATTGGGCCACTATTTCACGTATGTAGATTACTATGTTGTCACGCATGATACACATTAAGCCCTTTGTCCCATATCAAGTATGCTAGCAATGTTTGTAGTCTCCCCTCTACAACTTGGTGCCATTTTTCAGCTCATCATGTGTTAGTGCCTTTACTCCCAGTCCCGGTTATTTACAGTTTTCAGAGACACATGTACGTTTTGTAATTATTGTAATTACTAAAATGGCTAAGTCACCGGTCTGTGGTGACCATAAGTAAATTGTAAATAAACTGTAATTAGTTGGCATTGGATGTAATTAGTTGGCATTGGACCTCAAAGAGTCGTGCTTAGCTTTGGCATGGGGTATTGGGTCATTTATGAGGAGTGGCTGGACTGACCTCCTAAAAAGTAGGAGTTGACTAGTCAACGGGACACGTGTCATATGCTCACTGGGACACTTGGTCTAGTGAATGAGTGAAACATGTTAGGGTTGACCGGTCAAACATGACACGTGTCACATGCTCACTGGGACACTTGGTCCAGTGTATGAGTGACACATGTCAGCCTACTCACTTGCCTATGTGTCAGAGTACTGCCAAGTGGCAAGTGTCGACTGTGCATGGAATTGGCCATGTGTCGACGTTAGGAAAGGTCAGGGTTAAGGGGTGCTTGAGGATTGTACATAAGTGAGCCTAGAGAGAGGCATTCCTCATCAGAAGCTATGCAGCAAAGGTTGGGAGGAGACAAGGCAGCCAGCTCCACCATGTTACATGTGCTCTGATGTTTGTACATGCAGGAAAAATCGATAGGAATCGAGATTGCTGATTGCTGCACATGGGATAAGCTAGGTTTTTAGTCAAGTTTCAGATGTGGAGTCTGACATCATGTATATTCAGAGAGACGGGATGTTATCGGATTCTGAACAAAGATACACACAGGCAACACTTACCTCCTTTTGACATCTTTGTTACCAAGGTTATTGAGTGTCATGGTTTTCCCAAGCCTCTCAACCTACTTGAGACATTTGGCATCTTTATCACAAATCTTCCCTCATCAATCATCAAATGGTCCATCTATCATGCATATCTTGTCACGTGTGGTACAGCCAAATGGAAGTTAAACTCAACTCAACTTTGGTGTTGGATGTGGTAGGGTTCTCCTTGCCGCACTATTTGGATTCAAGACTATCTCATGATCTCAAGTTCATGTTTGGCTATTTTTGAGTCTCATCACACCAGCTTACACACCAGCTTACGATAGAGACTGAGCGCTTCCAGGGTTGCACAAGAGAGGAGAGTATTTGTCACCAATGTGCCTTGGGTGAGGTGGACTCAAAGGAACACTTTATCTTCAAATGTCCTGTCTACTAAGAAATTCGAAGGAGATATTACTTCTTATTCCGGGACACTAATCATGTTGTGCTCTCTCATATCGTATGTGGACTTACATTGTGTTGCACTCATGGTACGGAAGACGTTCTTACTACGGCAAGACACGTCAGACAGATCAGCGAAATCTATCTCATACAAAAAATTTAGATCACATCTCTCTTCTCTAGGAGAGAAGACCGCAGACAGATCTGGACTCAGATGATGGTGATAACTGTGAAGCTCATTTCTTGTAAGGATACTTACAGCCTTTTATTCTACTAGTGCAGGCAGTCGAAAAAGTCTCCTGGAAAAAATATGGCAGTCGGTTACCCACGAAAACACTCACTGACCAAATTAAGAATGTTTCTCTCACAAGGAGAGATTATTCCATCTGAATGAGATGCCTCTTCAAATCACGTGTTTTTTGACTAAAAGAAACGAAGAACGAATTGAAATCTTCTAAAGCATTCTACGACTGAAAGAAAATAAAGTTTCTGAGAATTTTATGTATGGGGGAATGGCTTTAGATTGACCCTTCTACCAGGCAACAGACTCATTGAGTTATGGATCATACTTTACATTATAGCTGTGAAATATTTTTATTGCCCACATTTTTTTACTTTTAGCAGGATTTATTGTCCTATTCCAACTTCTTATCGGATATTTTATGGGCCATAATCTGCTTTTCAAACTTTCTATGGACTTCATAATAAATAATCTGTCCGCATATCACTTTCACCAAAGTTTATAGTCTAATATACATTTGTTCTACTGTCTCATGTTGAACTTTTTGTTTTTTTAATAAAATCCGCCCTCAAATTCCTGAGGAATGCCAACCTTTGCCCGATTCAATGCTCTCCAGGAATAAACAGTGAAATTCCCCGCCAATTCTCTACTTAATTTGTAAATGCACGTAGTAATGAAACGGTTGTTCTGTGCCCAATTGGAGTGACATTGAGAAATAAAGAGCACCTATTTCGACCCGCAATAACAAGTCTCCAAATTTGGTAACAATTTGGACAGAGCACGCGCTGTGGATCCTCCCACCCGTCCGGTACCTCCAACCACCACCACTCGCTTGTTGCTTCCCAGCTCGCCCCCGCCATTCTCAGCAGCGCAGCGCACCCTTCCCATCCATCTTTTGCAAATGCTGCATGTTGGATTTTGCAGCTGTACGCTGCATATTCCAAGCATTCTCTCTCTCTCTCTCTCTCTCTCTCTCTCTCTTCTCTCTCTCTCTCTCTGCTTTCAAATAAGGCTGGCCAACGAATGTGCGACGATGATGAAAAAGAGGCTCTAGCTGCGCCACATCTTCGAGGCAGCCCCTCATATAAAAAGATCCCCACTTTGTTGAAGTAGCATGCTTTTGAGGCTACACTAAGGGGCAAGTCATCCATTCCTTGGTTCATCGTCATGTCTAGAGACTAGAACTCAAGCTTTGGCCTTTGATGACGTCGTGCAACCTTGGAGCTAGGTGACAGTGGTCTTGATGTAGGGCATAATGTGACAGTTTTCGGATTGGTTTGTGGCTGCCTTTAAAGGTTGGATGCCTTTGAAGGTAGGGCCTTTGGATGCCTTCCTAGTTGGTACCGGGTGTGTTGTTATCACTTTGTCACTATTAATTTGATCATAGCTTCAATGTCTCCAGCGAAATTGCTTATCCCAAACATAAGACATAGTTGTGTTATATTATTGGTTATAAGCTTTTTCAAGAGGTGTCCAAAAACTCAAAGAAAAAACTCAATCATGGTAGCATTTGTGGTAGTAGTTGGGAAACTTTGAGAAGGATCAAATCTAGGAAGCAAGATATGGAATCATCAAGGAATGTGAGGAAATAATTCAAGAAACTTGTGGTAGCCACTGCCCCAAAAGAGGAGCTAAGTGCGTGATTGAAACAAACCAAAAGAAATATGTGAAGAATCGAGATATGTAGGGAGGGGATCGCATATTCATAGTGGTAGATACATGACCAAGATATGTGAAGGATCTAGATATGTAGGGATGGAATCACATATTCATAGTGGTAGATAGCATGACCAAGATATTTAATTTATCCCACAAAGACTATTGTTTCTCAGATCATGTATCGGTTTATGTAGAGTGCTTCCAAGCTACAATATGGATTGCTTCATAAGATAGTCAACAATATAAATGTCATACTTATGAGCACATTTTGGTGATAATTCTTTTCCTAGCTAGGCTTTAAAGCTATCACATGGCCCTTCCCTACCGTCCACAAACGAATGTCAATCTTTAAAGTTTCTCTATAACAATATTCGAAGCACTTAGTTTATGATAGGTAGAAAATTGAGGTAAATGGTTAAGCCTAGGTCCATAAAATGTTACAATACCTGTATAGCATTTTATTTATAGGTATGAGCCCCCCCCCCTATGTGAAGTATTGGGCGGATACTTACGTTGACTAACCATATCCGCATTGATAGGAAAGATTTAGACTCAAAGATAAAAGAGGACATTGAGACGGGATGTAGAAAAAAGTACTTGTAGCCTTCCATGACAAGTGTTGACAAGTGTTGGAACTCAACACGAAAGCTACACAATGAGTTTTGATACACAAATCTAGCTCACAAACTCTATGGACCATTTTAGGTTTTGAGACGGGAAAATCAGCTTATGAATTGGAACCTCAAGCATCAAGATAATTTTTCAATACATTTTATCTCTCCAATCTCAAGGAGCGCACAACATCAGTTGTACAAGTTACACTATACCTACCACTTATTAGGAAGCTAGTTGAATCGAATATACACTTGAGTGCAAGTCAGTGGTGACCCCAAAAAAACCTTCACAACACGATGATCATGGAGAGTTGAACCAAAGAGAATGAGGTACACAACAAAGATGTCTTGTGGGCAACCAAAGTATTACTACTAGAGTTTCCATTTTTTTAACCCAACATAATGTAGAGAATAGTTAGCCCTCAATCCAAAGCTTGTCATAAAAAAGTGTTCGTGCGCAGCGAAATGAGATATTATGACTCTTTCCCTAAGTATGACTACGCCTATCAGAGACGAACAGGGCATTAGTGATAGAAATCACGGCCGTTCGGATTACGTAGCCAAACGCTAATTGAACACCAGAAAAATAACCTTTCACGAACATCTAGACAAATTATTTGTCGCGAATGATTCGCGAAGAGAGAGAAATAGCTCGACTGATAATTAGTCACGAATCATTTGCAAAGAGAGAGACTAATTACCAAATTGAACAACTGGAAAAGTCAGACATAATGAAATCAAGCATAGTAATACTGACACAAATTTGAATGCAGAACAAAGAGCTGTTATCAGATTAAGTATATCAAATATACATGTCAATAATGCGGTAGAGCACAAGACAATAGCGGATAAAACCGCATGCTCTACAAAGCTAATTCAATTTGTAAAGGAATGAAACCTTATTACTGACGATAAAGAATCAATGCACAAGGCATCTACTTCGTCTATCTCTGATAAGCTTCCGATGCTAAATTTACA
>MU832100.1:0-87389 GCA_029204225.1 Diphasiastrum complanatum | reverse complement strand
ATACTATATCTACGACACAATGCCAATGAGCCCCTTTTACATGTAATCAATGAGGTTGGATCATCATTAATATTCCAAACATTAATTGCACCTTTCATTTTTCTCTCACAATCCTGGCGTTTTTTGTTTTTCCCACGGTTTTATCGAAGTTGCAAATCCCATTGTTGTTTGAACTTGACATGTTAGTGAACGGACAATATATGTATTGATATTGATGTTGTAGCTATGAGTCAGTATACATAGAAGTATTGCATGAATATAAAAATAAAAATGAATGCAAATGAACATAAGTATTAATATCATAAACATTTTGTCATTTCTTGTTATTCTCATCATCACACAAGTCTTGACACTCATTAGAATCTAGGTCTAAGTATAATTGTAGATTTTCGATCGTGTCTCTTTGAGAATGTGAGCTACCTCATATTTAACCTCCTCTTCTTCTAGTTCTATCTCATCCAAACGTGGGGGCCTCAATGTTGGAGTTTAATCTAACTCCTACTCATTCCAATAGCCCTCCTTCTTTCTCTAAATTTACTCTCTCAAATGTAACCTGCAGAAAAATGAACTGTTTTTAAACAGTCTGTTTTTTGAACTAATTGTCGCTACAGTCTGGTTTTTACTCGCATTTTTCACAACCGAAAAATGTGAAAACTCGACATTGTGTTCTTACATGGGGTTCTTGACAAGCGACAATTAGGGCATAAAAATATGACACTGCATTTTTACATGCACTTTTTTGACAGACGACACTGCAAGTTTTACACGGGTTTTTACACAGCCGAAAATTGCGGAAAACCGACAGACCTTATTTGCATGCAGTTTTCAACAGGGGAAAAGACAAAAAACCTAATTGCAAAAACCTCGACACTGCATATTTGCATGCAATTTTCAACAGGAAAAAAAGAGGAGAAAACTAAATTGCAAAAAGCCCAATATTGCACATTTGCATGCAGTTTTCAACAGGCGAAAAAGATGACACTTGCCCTACAATAGGCCAAAGGTGTCTACAGATAAAGACGATGTCCTACAAATACTGAAGGTGTCTTCCAAATGCTGAAGGTGTCTTACAAATCCCGAAGGCTGCTCTCAAGTAAAGGAAATGGCCAAAAGGCCAAGGACAGTGTCACATTTCCAGTCTGTTGAAATACACAATTTGTTCGGTATCAGACCAGAAAGCCTTCACGTTCCATCAACAAACTGATCCACTGATCAGTTTAACAACTGTTATCAATCTTGTATTGTAAAAATTAATTTCGTACAAGATTTTTCAGCTGATATATATACATGTAATTTAGCGATTGTAAATAGAGGATTATGATACGTAAGGTCAGATAGCGAGAACGTCTTTTCAATATTGACTCCTCAGAGTTAGTGATTAGAGAGAGAGATAGAGAGAGAGAGACAATAGAGAGAGAGAAGAGAGAGAGAGTGATTAGAGAGAGAGAGAGAGAGAGAGAGAGAGAGAGAGAGAGAGAGAGAGAGAGAGAGAGAGAGAGAGAGAGAGAGAGAGAGAGAGAGAGAGAGAGGTGTTGTTGACACTCAGATTGCTCATGTGTCAAACACAACACCACTCCAAAGAAGCGTGGGATATCCTTACAAGCATCTACGAGAACTCAGATGTCTCCACTCGTCTCTTCTTGAGAAAAAAATGTTGACACTCAGAATGAGTGAAGGCACCTCATAAGCGACCATTTGAACGAGTTCAAATAGTTGCTAAACCAACTGGAAATAGGATCACCTATATCAGAAGAAGACACTACCATGTATTTTCTTGCCAGTCTTCCATCCTCCTATGACAATTAGTGTTGCTTTTTAGCAACACTTCTGCGTTCTCTACAAAAATTGACAGCAAGTGTGTTGTAGGAAGAAGGAGGGAAAGCTTGTCCACGTCAACAAGTACCAAATCCATGGCACTCTACTCAACCAAGCAGCAATCCAAGAAGAAGAAAGGCTTCAAGGGCAAGAAGACAAAGGCAGAACAGCCAGTAGCATCGCAACCACAACAACAATAGCACAACCAATCATCGTTTAAGGCCAAGCTATTTTGCAGGTATTGCAAAAGAACCAACCATGATATCAAGGATTGTCACGTCCCCAAGCATAATGAAGCTAGGAAGAAGATGTAGCAGTAGAAACAAGGCAACTCTGACATAGTCAGAGATTCGCAAGAAGATAGAGAGCATTGATGGTACAAGATCAACCCAGTAGAGATGTCCATCAATGGTATCTCGATTCAGGCGCCTCTCAACACATGATGCCATGCAAAGACCTCTTTTCTACACTCATAGTTACAGAATCAAAGTACATCTTCTTTGGTGACTCCAGTTCACATCAAGTCGAAGGGCAAGGCTCTATTCGACTACAATTCTCTGATGGCATTACTAGGCAGCTTAATGGTAATTTTTATATCAAATAAATAAAGAACTTATTGTCTATTAGCAAGATCACTGATATTAGGTTACATTGTTTCCTTGCAGGAGGACCCATCTCATGGAATAACAGAAAGTAGAAATGCATTTCTCTGTCCTCCACAGATTGGGCAGGAGACGTGGATACCAGAATATCCACATCAGCTACATTTGTTTCCTTGTAGGAGGACCCATCTCATGGAACAACAGAAAGTAAAATGCATTTCTCTGTCCTTCTTTGTCCTCCACACAATTAGAATATGTTGCAACTACATTAGCATTGAAGGAAATAATCTGGCTAAGGAGGCTGCTGTAGGATCTACAATTCTCACATATCAGTTCAACAATACTCTAGTGCGACAATCAGAGCTGCATATCTCTTTCTCTGAACCCACGAACTCACAATAGAACCTAAGCATAATAGAAGTTCAATTCCATTTTCTTAGAGAGAAAGTTCTAGAGTCAAGATGTTGTACTAAGATACTGTCATACAAACAGTATGCTGGCTGATATTTTGACAAAGCCATTGTTCTAGAGATAAACATTCTACTTTAGTAGGTATGTTTAAATCTCAATTGTAAATCAGATTCATAGCAATTAGCTTAAGAGAAGTGCTGGAGTGTTAATCTAACTCCTACTCATCCCAACAGCTCTCCTTCCTTCTCTAAATTTTACTCCCTTGCAGAAAATGAACTGTTTTTAAACAGTCTGCTTTTTGAACTATTGTTCGCTATAGTCTTGTTTTTACTCGAATTGTTTCACAGCCAAAAAATATGACAGACCCCGCACAATGTGTTCTTACACGGGGTTTTTTGACAGGTGACAATTAGGGCAAAAAGATATGACTTTGCATTTTTACATGTAGTTTTCTGAAATGCGACACTGAGTTTTACACGGGTTTACTACACAGACGAAAATTGCGAAAAACCTGACAGTGCATATTGCATGCAGTTTTCAACAGACAAAAAAGGCAAAAAACCTAAATTGCAAAAAATCCGACACTGCATATTGCATGCAATTTCTAACAGGCGAAAAAGAAAAAAAAAACCTAAATTGCAAAAAACTAGACACTTGCACATTTGCATGCAATTTTCAAACAGGCGAAAAAGATGACACTTGCCCTACAATAGGCCAAAGGTTGACCTTTAGATAAAGACGTCCTACAAATACAGAAGGTGTCTTTGAAATGCCGAAGGTGTCTTACAAGTCCCGAAGGGCTACCCTCAGATAAAGGCAATGGCCAAAAGCCAAGGAAAATCATGCATTTCTAGTATATTGAAATACACGGTTTTTTCGCTATTAGACCAGAAAGCCTCATGCTCCATCAACGAACTAATCCACTGATCAGTTTAACAGCTGTTATCAATCTTGTAATTGTAAAGTTAAGTTAGTACAAGATTTTTTCAGTTGATATATATACATGTAATTGAGCGATTGTAAATAGAGGATTATGATACATAAGGTCAGATATTGAGAGAACGTCTTTATCAGTAACTGACTCCTCAGAGTAGTGATTAATATATATATATATTATATAATATATATATATATAATATATATATTGATATATATATAAGAGAGAGAGAGAGATGAGACAGAGAGAGAGAGAGAGAGAGAGAGAGAGAGGAGTGAGAGTAGAGAGGAGAGAGAGATGAGAGAGATGAGAGAAGAGATGAGAGAGACGAGAGAGAGATGATGAGAGAGAGAGAGATGAGAGAGAGAGAGAAGAGAGAAGATATTGTTGAGTGAGAGATAGAGGAGAGAGGAGAGGAGAGAGAGAGAGAGAGAGAGAAATATTTAGAACATTAGCAATTGTCTTGAATCTGTTAGTAGGATCACACACTTATCAGTGCAATTGTACTGTGGTCTGATCGTTGTATTTACAACTTCAATATAGATTTGCTATTGTTCTACACCTCTGCACTCTTGTTGAATGATAACTCTCGCTCCTCTCACAGAAACATTATTAAGAAGAGAATTGTATGGCTATCTCTGATGCCTGAATCAATTCTACATTATTTTCATATTAGGTTATCAGTATTAGAGGATTGCATGGCTGTCTCAGACACCTAATTCCTTTTGCAATCTCTCTTTCATGGCAGTCTATGATTCCTACACTGATAATTTGATTCTACACATAAAGAACTGCTCGTAACTCCAATTCTATATGGAACAACCGCAAGGATTCATAAAAAAATGAGTCCAAAGTTTGCTTGCTCTTTAAAAGTCTTTATGGACTAAAGCAAGCACCAAGACCATGGTTTGCTCAACTTAACTCTTTCCTTATCTCAATAGGATTCATTCTTAGTGACTATGATCCTTCCATGTATATCAAGTTTTATGCTAGTGATATTGTCATTCTTCTAATTTATGTTGATGATATTATCCTAAGTGAAGTTGTATCAATTTAGTTGAAGAAACTAAAGTTACACTTGGAGGAGAATTCAAGATGCAAAGATCTTGAAAAAATTCATTACATTTTAGGCCTAGAGATTGACTTTAAATAATGATAAAGCTTTTATTTGTCAATCCAAGTATGCTCTTTCAATGTGAAGAAATTTAATATGTTAGATTGTAAGAGTATTGATACTCCATAGGAGAAAATTGTGAAAGATCCTATAAAGGTGATGAAAGATCCTTTGTGGACATCACACTTTTTAGGAGTCTTGTAGGCTCCTTAATACCATAACTAGGCCTGATTTAAGTTTTACTGTTCATAAGATAACCAAGCTATGCAAAATCCTACAATTCATCATTGGAAATGGCCAAAAAGGGTACTTAGGTACATATCTTCAACCTATGATTATGGATTGTTGTACAAGAGTGAAGACCTTTCTATGATTGGATATTCTGACTCAGATTTTGCTAGTGATAAAGTGAATCGAAAATCTACAAGTGCATATGCAAATTACCTTGGAGGGAATTTAATATCTTGGCTTTCTAAAAAGCAAGATACCATATCTCTCTCTTCTTGTAAAGCAAAATATAAATCACTTACTACAACAACAAAGGAAGTACTTTGGATCACATTAGGGGAACTTCGGACTCAATATGGGCCCTTAAAGAATGTAGAGAGAGAACATCATAGACTGCCCGACTTCAATTTTAGACAGCCACTTCTGAGGATAAACTAATGACACTAAAATTCAAAATGAGGTGGGTGGGAACCCGAGGCCATGTCCTCACGCATATGTCATCATGTCGCGTCATGCCTCGCGTCGCGTCGTGCCTTGCCACATTACGGAAGGGCAGGTGGAGTGAGCACATGTGGAGGAGAAAAATAGATTGCCTCTAGTAAAATAAGTGTAGAATCTCTTTACACCATTACGTATATCATGAAAAATTGCACACTTTTTCTTTTTGGATCACTTCAATCCAACGCACGGTTAAAAAGTTATGGCAGTTTAAAATTCAATACCCCTACCTGATATCGGAGCCGAGCGACCAATGACCTTATTCAAACTGAACATAGTGATCTGGTCGTGTGGCTGAGATATTGTAGCATTTGTTTACACAATTGCGTAGATAAGGAAAAACTGCACACTTTTGCTTTTTGAATCACCTCTCAATCTGATGCATGATTAAGTTATGGTACTTTGAAGATTCATACCCTACCCCGATATCGGGGTCCGAGCGACAATGACCTGTTCTCATTGAATATATACTTTGTGTTGCACGGTTGAGATATCGGAGCCAAGCGACCGTGGCCCTTTTCTCACTAAACATAATGCTCTGGTCGCGTGGCTGCGATTTTGGAGCTACAAAACCGAAGCATTATGTTCAGTG
This sequence comes from Diphasiastrum complanatum, assembly GCA_029204225.1. NCBI lineage: Eukaryota > Viridiplantae > Streptophyta > Lycopodiopsida > Lycopodiales > Lycopodiaceae > Diphasiastrum > Diphasiastrum complanatum. Next base: position 81,192 of record MU832100.1, on the reverse strand, counting down.
AAAGAGGCCATGGGTCGCTCGGCTTCGATATCAAGGAGGGTATGAATCTTCAGATGGCCATAACTTTATAACCGTGTGTCGGATTGAAGTGATCCAAAATGAAAAAGTGTGTAGTTTCTCATGATCTACACAATGCTATAAATAGATGCTACAATATCTCAGCCACGCAACCATGAGCATTATGTATAGTGTGAACAGGTCATTGGTCGCTCGGCTCCGATATTAGGTAGGGTATGAATCTTCAACTGCCATAACTTTTATTTTTCTATATGTATGTAATGTTTCATATTGAAAATGCCAAATTTGGGCCTAGAGGAAACTCGAGCTACATGGGTTATATGAAGTCTAGTTGGTCAAATACAACATGCATATAGATTTAAGGCATATAAATGCCAAATATGAGCTTGTAGAAACTCGAGTTATATCACATGCAAAGATTGTAAGTGTTCCAAAGTGACATGCAAAGCATGCACAAAGTGCAATGGACAATTCTAGTTTAGAAATTGCCACATGGTAAAAGTAGGTAGATAGATATGCATGTAAAGTGACATATGTCACTAGTTTGTTAGTTTTCACTTTTGATGTGGAAGAAAGTAGATGAATGCTAGCTTACCACGAGCCATTCCATCCACCATAAATGTATGTGAGTTCTCTCACAATCTTTGATGATGAACCAAGCATTGAAGCCATTTCTTGTCAGTTTGGATCTATTGCCTTATATGTTTGAATTTTGCACTCTCTCTCTAACTCGTGGAGGAGGTTATGCTAATGCATTAATTTTTTTGTACTTTCTTCATTGATTGTGAAAGTAACCATTCTTTGATTACTAGTATGCTAGATTGTGTTTTAGTTATAAATTCTTGAACTAGATCTTGATATACAATCTAGAATCAGTTTATGTGCTAAACACAAAGCCTAATAAGATCATTCACACTTGGAATTGGTTTTCCACATGTGCGAACCTGCTGGATTTCAACAATCTTGATATAATGGAGAGCCATCCTAGCTCTTTTCTTATACTTTTGTACTTCTTGAAGGACTTGAGGCTCCTCCTCAATCCCAAGTACAATGTCCATCACATCTTGGAGTATCAAGATTGACTCCATTCTAACCTTCCAAATATAATAGTTGGCGCTATATAGTCTTTCACTAGATTCCAATAGGTAGGAACCCATAGATGCCATGTAACAGTGAAGACTCCTTGTGATGAGACAATAAATGTTGCTTCTCTCTCACTATAAGATCCTTGAAAGGTGTACTACAACTCCTATGCAAGATCTTGCAACAAAATGTGAGATGGATCTCACTAGCTCTACCAATCTCTCTCAAACTAGATCAACCTCTCATCAATTGATGGAGTATAGGCAAAGTTTGGGGCCAAACTATCTTTGGCACGTGTGAAACACTCCAAGAATCCACAAATCACTCAAATACAAGCCAATTGTATGAAAGAAAGTGACTATGACCTCATAATGATGACTAGATCTCAAATAGATGACATAAAAAAATGATTCAATCTTTATGATTATGAACCCTTTTGATCCAATTTTGCTTGAGATAGCATGGGAGATGCAAACTACACTCTCTAGATCTCGATTTTCATGAAATTTTTGGAACTTTGGATGAAACAAGCATCAAACACTTAGGTACGCTTTGATAGCATGTGAAATTTCACACATTTGGGAATGCCCTAAAGTGTGTGAATGATCTCCTACACAAGCTTATGCACTTGTTGATGGATGCTAGATTGAATTCCAAGATCCTAGATAAAAAAACTAAGGCATAGAGGCAAAGATAGATGCATATGTTGATAACCAAAGTACATACACTTGTAAGAAAGTGATCCTTGAAAAAACTAAGTAAAATTAAGGCCCTCTCCTCAGGTAGAGAGAGAATAGAGCTAAGCTGGATTCAAGTAGAGAGAGAATGTAAAACAAGCAAATCTCACAATACTCAAGTTTGACTAAAAACTCAACATAGATTATGAGTGGAATGAGAAGTACATATGAAACTCGTGGAGATCCCTCCTTGCATGCTATTGGACCCCTAATCCTAGCCTCTCTAATGCTATACAACAATCAGAATAATATGTGCATAACAGCTAACATTATTATCTATTGATCCTCTTGTTTTTCAAGCACTGTGTGACAGATCCACACAGTGCATTGGCATGAGAGAAATACAATTCTCCCACGAATAATGTCTCGCTTACTAGCGGACTTCTTGGATCCGTTGATCCTCTTGCAAAATTGTCTCGCTCACAGGCAGACGTGTATTATGTATATTTTTGTCTTACTGTTTATGTGCATCAAGCCGAATGTATATTGTTCGCGAATTTTTTTGTGTCGCGTTGTGTCACTTTTTCTGATTAGACAGATTAAACATCTATAACTAATCATGGATTACAAGAGTGGCAGATTAGCCATGTTCCTAAAGCGCTTTTGCTGATGTCACAATATCAGATCAAATGTTTGTACTTCATGGTACTTGGTTGATCCTGCTGGTCCTTTTCGGAGCACGAATTATTATCTGTCGCAAACAATTTCGTGTCATGTGTCACGAAATGTTCGAGAACATTTTCTCTTCGTGGGTTGAAAGCTAGCAAAGCTTTGGCAATTGAAACCTTTTGTTTCTTCAATCAGTTAGTTTTCATCCTCCAAGTTCTTGTGCTGGATTTCTGCTGGAAAATTTGTATTCTCAGGCTTTGGGCTGTGTGACTACATCCCTCTATCTATTATCAACAACATGGTGCTGAGGTTCTCATGCTGAGTAAGGTTCAAGAATGATGTTGATACTGCTGGTGGTCCTGCCTTGTGAGCTATGAGAGAACTGTCTGTTGATCATTTACATTTCCTTATCAGGACCTGTGTTTTGTGTTTTACAGAGTGTTCTCATGGTGATTTCTGATACTGCCATGGCATTTTCCCTCATAGGATACTCTAATGTGTTGAGTTCGACCCTTATCCAAGAATGTGTGCTCTTGAACTGATCTCTGATATTAGGATGGATTGGGTCTTCTGAGGGGCTGGTTGTATCCTTCACAACATAAATCTGCTTTTTGGTATCTCTATGGACAATATTGAGAGTCTGAGTTCTGCTTCTGAGGGTGTTCCTAGGCTGTGAGGCCAAGACTTTTCCTTCTTAGAATGTGTTATCTGTGTTGTGAGGCATGTCCAACAACCTGTTCAATAAGATGATGTACCTTTTGTTGTCAAGGAAATACTGAGTCTGCCTTGTTTTCGATGGTGCAAAGAAAACATGCTCATTGTTTGTACTTTGGTATGATTATAAAAGATGACTCTGCTCTGGATTCCCAACTGTTGCCTTCGTAGAAGCTTGTCATTTTCTAGAGTGCTCTGGATTCCCAACTGTTGCCTTCGTAGAAGCTTGTCATTTTCTAGAGTGTAATGTGACATACTTGTGCTCTTTTTGTTCCGGAGAGAGAACTCACCTGCAAACTAAGCACATCCTCTCCATCACAAGGAGAATAGCAGGGAGCCGATTCTTCATGAGATAGCGCTACCCACCTGAAGATCTATACAGACTGCGGCGCACTTCTTGGTGGAAAGACTCCACAACGGCCATCTGAGAGTTAGTAATGGGGACATCAACCTATTCACTCCTCCCAATCATCGCGCTGATGTCTACTAGTGGCAAAACTCCCCTGCGATCTGGCTGCCAATGGGCCAACGACCTCTCACTAGCAGCACACTCTCTCATCAACGCACTTCTTTTCCATAGGCCAACGATTGGCCAACGACCATACTCTCAATGTATTTTCGCTTTGTGAGTGATCGCGCCTTTCCATGAGCTATTTCAATCAGCAGTTTGTTGTGTCTTGGAAAACCAAATCTTTTATGAGTGGTCTTCACGACGGAGCCCTTTCCCCAGTGAGTGCAACCTGAGCATAGGTATTGAGGTATATTTCTGGATAGAGTGTTTTTTATTCTTGTCATTGTTTAGAAGGATCAAAGTATGAATATAGTCCTCAATCACTCATAGTTAAACCATGGATACATGTTTTGTGAATGTGATTGGCATTTTTATACCATGTGCTTAATTGAGGTGTGCTAATCACTAATAATAGATGCATTGGTAGTAAGGCTACACAAGTAGTATGTTAATCATGTTAAATGGTGTGTGAATGTTTTAACTAGAGCAAATGTTGTCCAATTCATTGACTAAACATAGAGAGAGGGCTAATGGGAGCCTGGTGAGGCAAAAAATCCTCCTGGGCCTATGAGATTCAACATAGTTGCTTTCGTTTTGATGCCACATCTAGAACACAATCCTTAGTGTGTCGTTGGAATATACGGGCACTATGGGATTCATGAGACCCTGGAACCTGGGCCCATGCACTAGTACGAGCACACTAGCCCAAGAGAAAAATTGATGAAAAATGAGAAAAGCCGAGAAATCATTTAAGCCGTAAGAATTTATATCAAAACAAGATTGGAAGCGGTCAGATTCTGATCACTCGCGTAAGGAAAATGTAGGTCCTTCCCTCACTAAGAGTTTTGGCTGGACCGATTCCTAATCAGAATTTGCCTGAACAATTTTTCTCAGAATTCGGTATGAAATCAACTTGAATTTTGCACAAATTTGACATTAGCTAACTCAAAAATGGTATGGATGAAGGTTCCCTAGGCAAAGAAGATTTACTCGGTGAGGGTTCTTCAATACTTTTTTGAATAAAAAAATCACTTAATGGATGTTTTTGACAAATCTAAACAAACTAACCTTTGCTTGTCTAACTGGAGATAGATCTGACAATAATATAACTATGGTAGAACTGGCAAAGGTTCTACTGGTGAAGGATGAGACTTTTGCAGCTTGGAAAGGGTTAAATAGATATTTTGAACAATTTAGACGGAACTAACCTTCACCAAACTCAAAAATAATGTATTAATATATTTGGAAAACTCAAAGAGACTGGCGATTGATTAGGCAAAAGTTGAAGGGAGATACATGTATTTATATAAAAAATGAAAGTTTTTGACAAAAATAGATCAGAACCACAAATATTTCTTGACTTAACTTTCGCCTAACTCGCTATGATGGACTAACTGATGATATTGGCGAAGGTTTAGACAAAGGTTCCTCTCAAAGAACTGATATTCTTGAAGAAAGATATAAAACTTTCAACAAAAGGTTACCAAAAACTACTGAAACGTTCACTTTAGCCTTCTACTTTTAGAATTAACATTTGCTGACCTGGCAATAAACAAATCTAAATCATTTCTATATACAATAGAATAGACAACTGTTTGTTTTTTATGTATTTTTTATTTTAGAGAATTTATCACTGTTTTGGTTGTTTTTCTTCAGTTTCTGAAAAATGGTTGGAAAGTAACCTTCGCCTTTCAAACTATAGCTTTGTTGCATCCAAGCGGTCCTGTTTGCAAGTGGGCAAAGATTGGTTGCAAAGGAACAAAAACTTATCAATGTCTGATGAAGATTTCACCTCTTTTGTCACCAAATTGCAGAAAATGATCGATTTTTGTGGTTTCTCTGGTTTCTTCATATCCAAATGGATCTTAGGAATGGTCATCTATCTGGCCTTTATTGCTCATCAATCAAAACAGATTACAATTAAGAAATCCACACAAATCAAGCAAAATTCTCCCAAAACTAACCCTAAAATGCACTTAAATATTATTTTGCCAAAACCAAGATGCCTAAATGCAAGCTAACATCCATCCATTGATTAGAAACATGATGAGAATAAAAAATTGGTGTAGCTCCCTGGCAATGGCACCAAAATTGTAGCGAGATTTCCTATCCACCTTCAACCCTAGATCTAAGCACCTACAAGACATCAAGCGATGAAGAGGATTGTAACATGTCATGCGAAAGTTCATTTCCAAAAAGATTTAGGAAGATTACCACCTAACCTCATGGCTTTGGCACCCTCACACAAAGTTCTATTCTTCCTCTCAGCCACTCCATTTTGTTGTGGTGTCCTTGGGCTTGTGTATTCCCTCTTGATCCCATTCTCATCACAAAAAGCCTTGAACTTGGTAGAAATATACTCACCGCCATTGTCACTTCTCAAGCACTTGATCTTTGTAGTAGATTAAACCTCCCTTTCAATCTTGAACTTGACAAAGACATCAAACACTTCATTTTTGTTTTTTAGTAGATAGACCCAACAAAATCTACTAAAATCATCAATGAAAGTCACATACATCTTAGCACCTCCATTGCTAATTGTAGTAACACAATGAATATCTAAATGCATAAGTTGGAAAGGCTTTCTTGATCTTGATGTAGACCTCTTGTAAGGTAATCTATGTGACTTTGATAAATCACATTGCTCACAAACATGATTCAAGCTTGTTAGAAACTTAGGAAGACCAAACACAACTTGCCTCTTTGCCATCACCTCCAATGACTTGTAGTTGAGATGTCCCATTATCTTGTGCCGCACCTCTTGCATTGACTTTTGCTCTTTTTTCATGCATCCAACTTGGTTAGAAACAACACAAGCATCAAGTTTAAACAACTTACCTTGCCTCTTCCATTTTGTAATCAATTCATCTTCTCTTTTGATCAAACAAACATCAACACCAAAACTCCACCTTGAATCCCTTATCATGTAATTGACTCACACTAAGAAGATTCTTAGTAATGGAAGTAATGAACAAAACGTCTCTCAAACTCACATTCCTATTAGTAGAGAGAAATAGGAATTGTGCCAATCCCTTTGATTGCACACTCACCATCATTGGCCATGCAGGTCACCTTCAAATGCCATCAAAGATGAGTAATACTCCTCATGATATGTCATATGTGATGTAGCTCCACTATCAATCCACCAAGGATCAATGTCTCCATGATTAGCCATTAAACAAGATGACATAACAAAAGCATCATTTGAGATATGTTCATCAATAACATCTTTATCAATAGTAAGGTTGGTTTGCTTCTCACCTTGATCTCTCTTCTTTTTGTAGAAATCACTAGCAAAGTGGTCCATTACTACCAAAGTAATGACAAACTGGACTCCGAAAATCTTGACAAGTATGTCTTCCACTATGTCTTTATGACAAACTGTAGTCTAATTAGCTAGCTTGATAGCAAAAGTTGCAGGTTTCATCCTTGTAAGGCTGCATTTAGCAAATAGCTTTGTTGAGATCAAATTAACTTCCATCTATCATGGTTGCCTCTTTAGCAAATTGTTTATGATGTATCAGTAATGTGATATTTCTCTGCTCACTCTCCTGGGCTACCCCTACATTGAGTACTTCGTTTGATTCTTCAAAACTGGCACAACATAGTGGTCCCTGATGGACTGTTAGTTCAATCTAAGTCAATATTTCCGCTAACACTTCTTTTGCTTGAGGCGCCAAATTAAGAAATTATTCCAATGTAATATCCATCTTACTAGATAGAATATTCATGATCAGTTCTATTTGCAGCGCTTCAAATTCGGTCATCTTGAAGGGCTCTTCACGATGGTGCAACTGAGTGATTATCATTTGTTCATGGATTATGTAAATCCAATGGCGGCACAAGTGAAGAATGAATCTCTGCTGCAGCTTTGGTGGCTTCCAATGCCTCCTCTTTTTGTAAATCTTTGATCCATTGCCTCATGTTTGGTATTTCTTCTGCTTAGAGTCAAGATTCGGATACACCCCTGATGCGGTGGGTAAATTAGTAGTTGGCACAGATGTAAAAGATGTTCGATCAATAGAAACTCCTCTCTATTTTTTAGCTCGTGTAACAATTATCAATGGTGCACTTGGTTCAATGGGTTGGACTGCTGGCCTTTGCTTAGTTGTAATCATATTCAATGGACCAGTTATTGATGGTGGTTTGGGTCTTGCTGGATAGTCACTGTAATAATGTCCATAACCGCATTCTCGACAGAGTGGGATGAACTTTTTTTTATTCGGACATTCAACAATTCTGTGATTTTTTTATGTTTGTAGATGCAATGTTTGTGGATGTTGTAGTGGTTTGCCCCACTGTATATGGAAGCATTCCCACGTTTCATCTGAATCTTCATCCTCTTCGCGTATTGCATCATCCATAGCATGTTGTAACGTATAATCTGCTCGTTGTTTGAGTTCCCGTCTAATCCTTTTAGGTAGACTTGCTAAAAACCACATAATCATAACGTCATTATTAATTAGTTTCGAATCACACTTTGATCTAAGATGCTTGACCCGTTCAATACAATCTCACACCCTTTCTCTCTTTCCCATTTTAATTTTACTTAAAAGTAAAAAAAGATCTTCCAAGAATGTTTTGGATTCAAATCTTGTGATTAGGCTAGCTTTAACCACTTCCCAATCCATATGTTCAATCTCAACTTGGTTGTAAAACCAATATTGTGTTGCTCCCGTTAAGGCCATAGGAAATAGCTTAAGTTTATCATGTGGAGAAACTTCATCATAAACCTCACATGATTCAGAACAGATTTTGAGAAATCTGACTAGATCAGATAACTCATTATACTTTGGTAACTCTAGACGAGGTGAAATTTTACCAATAACTTGTTCTTTCACTACTATTTTGGATTAAAAAGTCACTTATATAGCTATTTTTGACAAATCTATAAAACTGATTTTTGTCTGATTGACAATAGATATATCTGATAGTGATCATTCTAGGGTAGAACTGACCAAGGTTTTTGTTTGATGAACAATAACTTTTTGCAGCTTGGCGAGGATTAAGATAGACTTTTTGTATAATCTAGATGGATCTGACCTTCGTCAAACTCAAAAATGATGGATTACTATATTTGGAAATCTCAAACGAATCAGTGAAGGTTTAGACAAAGGATCAGGCGTGATACTATTATTTTTGCAAAAAATAACACTTTTGACAAAAGTAGCTAAATATAACAACTGACCTTGACTTAACGTTTGCCCAACTTACTGATTGCCAAAAATAGTACGATGGACTGACTGTAACTCTGGCAAAAGTTCAGGTGAAGGTTCCTCTCAGAGAACTAATATTCTTGCAGAAAGGTATTAGACTTTTTATAAAAGGTTACCAACAACTAGTGGAATGGTGTCTTTAGCCTTCTATTTTTGGAACTAACCTTTGCCAACCTAGATATAGATACATCTGGGTCAGATCTAGATATAGTAGACCAGGCAAAGGTTGGTTGTTTTTTTTTATTTTTTGGTATTCATGGTTTTTCACACTTTTTGGTGGCTTTTGTTCAGTTTCTAGAAATCGGCTGGGAAGAAACCTTCGCTCTTCAAACTGTAGCTTCAGCGGCTGCATCAAGGCGGTAATGTTTGCAAGTCAAGAAAGGTTGGCTGCAAAGGAATAGAAAGTTATCAGTGTCTGATGAAGATTTTGTCCCTTTTGTGACCATGCCAAAACAAGATGTCTAAATGCAAGCTAACATCCAAGCATGGATCAAAAACATGCTGAAAAATGAAAAACTTGGCGTAGCTCCCTGACATCGGTGGCAAAATTGTAACAAGTATTTCGTATCCACCTTCAACCCTAGATCCAAACACACAAGCATCAAAGATGATGAAGAGGATTCACTAGTTGTCACACAAAGATCCGTTCCCATGAGAGCGATAACATAGTTCATAAGTAAGCACATGCTTATGATCCATTAACACTACATTCATTAGCACTACGATCCATTAACCATTCATGTGAAACTCTTTTACACTCGCATATAATTATAGATCTTTGGCTTTATACATGAGTCCTTTCATGATATTGTGTTTGATTGGTCATACATGCCTAAAATCAAAAGTGAATGGCACTTTCCATCTGAAGCTTTCGGCAATTTTGAAATAAAAAATGTACCTTTATGCTCTTGTTCTTCTCTGAAACATTCCAAAATTTTCATTTCAGAAAAATTTGATCATGCTTTAACAACAGATTGAAATATAATTAGAAGTAAGTACCTTAGACCTCTCTCTCTCTCTCTCTCTCTCTCTCTCTCTCTCTCTCTCTCTCTCTCTCTCTCTCTCTCTCTCTCTCTCTCTCTCTCTCTCTCTCTCTCTCTCTCTCTCTCTCTCTCTCTCTCTCTCTCTCTCTCTCTCTCTCTCTCTCTCTCTCTCTCTCTCTCTCTCAATAAGTATAATAATGATAAACTCCAACAAGCATCAAATCCAACAATTGGAAAATGCAAAGAAACATTAGAGATAGAGAAGGAAAGGATAAGAGCAAGGACATTTCATATCCATTCCATAAGAGGCTCAACCTACTTGTATTGAAATGAAGAAAAAGAATTTTAACAACTCGAATCCACCACTATATATAGTGGATTTTAGGACTTTGGACTCAAATCATATTGGCCAATTTCCACCTCCCTTATTATTTGAAATTTGAAAATGGGGGGAAACCCTTTTTATTCACTAACATGACTATTAGGCCTTGTGACATTGAAAGCCCCGCGAAAAGGCCTAAAGTCCTTTTATTAGCTTCTAACTAATCAAATAACTATCTGATCATCGGGTTGGACTTACACATGAAGGGTGCCAAATCTCTCTCAGTTATTAACTAGGGTTAGTATTGCCTTGGAGTCCGCAAATCCTCCAACATCATCTTTTTGATCCATAGCATTTCCTTGGTGCAAGTAGTCAATGCTTTGTACTCGGCCTTGGTGGAAGATAATGAGATAGTCGCTTGTTTCTTTGACATCCAAGATAAAGCTACATATCAATCGAAACTAGCATATGCACTTATGGACTTCCTATATATATGATCACATGAAAATTCTAAATTTGAAAATCAATAAAAAGCTAGGTGTAGATCGTCCGTGCATGATGATGCCAAAATCTCTAGATCCCGAGATGTATCTCAATACTCTTTTTCTTAGCTTCCAATGAGACTCACTAGGATCTTGCATAAATTGAATTAATCTACCAACACAATGTCTTAGATCAGGTCTTGCGATGGTTAGATATATAGGAGATCCTATCAGCCTGTTATCGAGAGTAACATCCTTGAAAGATCTTTCATTATTTCTAATAATTAGCTTTATAGTAGATTCCATAGGTGTAGAAACAAGTTTAAAATCATCCATATGAAATCTTCTAAGAATAGAGTTAGCATACTTCTCTTGAAAAATAAAAGTAGGTTTGGAAGTCCTACTCATTCTATTCATAAGATATAGTGCAAGTAACCAAGTTCTTGAATCTCAAACTCATTTTTGAGAGCTATCTTGATATCATCTATATCTTGCTTAGCACCACCACTCAAAATAATGTCATTTACATAAATTAAGAGCATAAATTAAGAGGATAGTAACATCATTACCATTCATTCTTAAGTAGAGCAAACGATAATTAAGAGGATAGTAACATTATTACCTTTCATTCTAAAGTAGAGCGAATGATCATACTCACGCTTAATGAAGTTTTAGAGAGTAGAAAATAGCTTAGCATACCAACTCCTTGGTACTTGCTTAAGCCCATACAAACTATTTTGAAATAAGCACACCATATAGGCTTGTCTTGAGATGTGTAGCCCTCATATTGCTCCATATAAACTTTCTCATCAAGATCTCCATTCAAGGAAGCATTAGAAACATCCATTACTCATAGATCCCAATCAATAAGTTTAACAATAGAAATGATGTATCAAATGCTTACCATCTTTGCCATGGGTGCAAAGGTCTCATCATAGTCAATATCATACTCTTGAGCTTCTCCTCTTGCCACTAACTTTGCATTGTACTTGTTGATAGATATATCTTGATTTTTGTTCTCCTTGAAGATCCATTTGCATCCAATTGCCTACTTGCCTTGTGGAAGGCTTCACCAACCTCCAAGTGTTGTTCTTCATAAGAGCTTGATACTCATGATGCATTGCTTGGATCCAATCCTTCTTTTGCAATGCATCCTCTACACAACTAGATACATTAAAAATAAGTTAGGAAAGCAAAGTTTGTACCTTCTACAGCTTGGTTATCCTTCTCATAATATGTGAGTCTTGATGGATTTGACTTTTGTCTTGATGTCATCCTCAAGTTTTGACTTGTAGAAGCACCTACATCACCTCCATCCAAAAACCATCACCATCACTATCCTCAAAAGTGTTAGATCCATTACTAACATCAACATCAACCTTTGAAATAATTTCTTCATCAAATATGACATCCCTACTTTGACCACTTTTCTTGTTGAAGAAATGTACACTTTGTATGCTTTACTTACTTTACTATATCCAACAAAAATACTCTCCTTTGATGAAGGATCTTCTTTAGTCCTATCATGAAGTGTAGTGTTGACATAGCAAGTACATCCAAAAGTTTTGAAAAATTGACAATCAGCCTCCTACCAAAAAGATCTTCAAAAGTTGTCTTACCATCCAATAGTGCAATTGGCCACCTATTATAAAGACAATTGGCCACATCAAAGCTTCACCCCAAAAGGATTTAGGAAGATTGGCACTTAACCTAATGGATTTCATTAGAAAAAATCCAAACTCCAAAAGGGCCTTCTAAGGAATGCCAAGTAGGAGAGAGAAAATCGTTGATTTTTAAAACTTCGACTAAATTTCTAGTCTCCTCATGTAGCTCTAATGACTTAAGCCCACCGATAACATGTGTAATTAATTAGAAGTTGGATAGCCACAATGCATGAGGTCCAAGATGATGTACCTATATTAACTAACATCACCTCTTTTGTAAATGCAAATCTTGTCTTTCATTCCAGCTGGAAAACAACAAAACAAAGTTCCCTCCTACTCATCGCTTAAACATCAAAGGAGGACAAAATTAGTGAACTAAATATCATCCAAAAAAATTTGAACCAATTGGATTGCAATGAGTGCCAATGTGAATAAAAAATTTTGAAGTTCCAAAATTTGCAATTTTGACACATATCCATTGAAAATGGCTTTGCATCATAATTGCAAACCTTTTAATTGCGTACCAAACAAGAAAGTTGTTGTGGTTCAAAAAATTTCAGTTAATACACAAACTCATCCTATGATTTCATGTTTTAGTACCTTGCAACATATTCAATAGTTTTGTGTCTATCGGATTTATTTATCTAGTATCAAGATATCTAAGAATCATCTCCATATTAATCTTTCTACAAAATACGCTCCAATGTCAAAAAGGACTGTGAAAGGATCCACATTGTCAACTCTCGATATCATGCATCATAGGATGGAGAACAAGAAAATTTGTGATCTATGGGCTGATGGAAGTTTATATGCAAAAGAACCAAGCTCAATGCAACACCCTTACTTTGGATCAGTCACACAAATCATAATGTTTTTATGTGAAGGAAACAATGGTCTACTGTGTTAAAAGGATATATTTATTAGAACCAAGTTCGATGCAACATCCTACCTTTGGATCAGTCACACAACTCATATTTCTTGGTGTGAAGTAAACAATGGTCTATGGGGTTATTTTGAAATATTGAAAAGTTATGGCATTAGTAACTGAATGCAAAAGATCTCATGTTTGGAAAATATGCTGAATAGTTTTCTTACTGACTACAAAGAAAAAGAATATTAGTTATTGCAAACAAGAAAAGGTAACAAAATTTTGAAATTAGATAATTCTTGTTTGCATAATCTTATATTAAATTTTAATCAAGAAAATGATCATATGAAACTAGTTATACAAACATTGCATACCTCATATTATCAAATAAATGAGAAAATACAAATATTGGGTAAGAAACTACAAAGTAAAGCGAAAAAGAGTTGTGTTAAAAGGCATTGACGAACTTTCATCAAATGGAGATTACCAAAAAAGAAATTTGGGCTTTCAAGTAGGACTTTGTTTTGAAATATTTGTGTCTTTCAATTTCATTGGTGTGATTGTAGTTTGTTTTCTAAATCTTATTCCGAAAGACAACGACGATTGGAAAATCGTTGAGTGCAATACTAACAGCCAAGTCAACAACAAGTCTAAACAACACTCTTGAATCAAGTCCAAGATTACGGAGGACCTTATGAGTGAAGTTGGTAAGATAATTGATATAAAATTGATACAAGGAGCATGTGGTTATTTTGGTATTACCAGAGATGCACATGCCACAATGTTTAAATTTATCAAAGAGGCATTTGGGCAAGTACACCTAGCAAAATTTTCGACGACTCGGCCATTTCAAATCAAATGAAAGAGGGATTGTTGAATAGGGGTATGCAAAAAATCATCGGTATTTGTTACCATATCAATGAAATTTATAATTCAAAAGTTGGCACTTTGTCATATGATTGTGCCAACAACATTTTGGTGATTTATTGTAAAATTTTATAAAATCATAAATGAAAGTGTTCCAAAGTTGATATTAGTGCTGAAATTAGATGAATCAGAAGCAATAAAGGGACAAAAGTTGGAAAGGGTTAGTGTTACACTCATGAATTTAGCATTAAGCAATACTGCAAACTCGGAGGGTCTAAAGTTTAGTGTGCAGTTTGAAAATGACATATGGTGGTTATTAGCTTTTCAAGTAATGCTAATTTGTTATTCTCTAAGATTTAAATATATTAAATTGAGTAATACTAACTAGTTCACTTATTGTAATTTATGACTTTGTGTGTCACTATTTTATTTATATCTAGAATTTAAATCTATTTGATTGAGGGATAAAAACCAGTTATATTACTATAATTTATTATTTGATAAATTTTACAGTTTTTAGGACAATAATGATTGTACTTAACAATCAAAGAGAGTTATTGGTTGCTTAATCAATGGATCTATCAAGTTCTACACATTAGATCTTGATCTAGATTCACTACACATGGATTTAAGCAAGAGCAATAAATCAACGCATTATAAATTAGTGAGAGCGGCCTCACACGTGTGGAGTACTGTCCACAGTATGGCCTGCACCTGAAACAACAAGTACAATAGTCCTAGATAGCAATCACTCATAGAAATCACAAGACAAATGACTAGAAATCTCACAAAAGTGTAGAATGCAAAAGTCTCATCAATCTTCTTAGAAAAATGATGATCCTTTTATGGATCAAGTACATCCACGAGTCTAGTATAGTCCAGTAGGTCTTCACACGTGTGAAGAGTGCCACATCACTCAGATCTATCCATTTGATCCATCCTTGATCCTTATCCAAAAGTTGACCTTCTAGAATATGGCTAAATCCAAAAAGCTAGTCTCCTAGAATATAGGAGTATTCCCTACAAAATAGGATCTAAGGAAAATGGTCAACTCTTATCTTCTAGTACTCTATACACACGTTTGAACATCCACTTGCCATGTGGGAGCATTTACTCATGCACATGCAAGGAAAGGCTAATTTTTAGGTGACTAGTCAACTTGACTAAAAAACTAGTCATATCATGTTCACACTAACTAGATTGATACAAAATCAATTTAGATATATACAAGTATGAAAAGTACATCCTTTCACATGTGGGAACAGGCTCCACACATGTGAAGTCAGATCATCAACATTATTCTAATGTTTGATCAATATTTACAATAACCAATGTCAAGTGAGAAGTGACAATTTTCAACACTCCTTCTCACTTCTAACTTGGCAAATCTAATGTACATCTATCTACAATTTCAAGAGCATATCTTAACTTAAAAAATGGATCTTTGGAAAATGGCTTGGTTAAGATATCAGCTATGCATTCGGATGATGGTACATGATGTAGTTGCACCTCCTTGGATTGTACCTTCTCCCTCACAAAGCGGTGAGCTATCTCAATATGCTTTGTTCTAGCAAGGAAGATAGGATTTGAAGCAATTTGTTGAGAAGCTTGATTTTCACAAAATATGTAAGGGATCTCCTCGGCCTCTAGCACATGTAGTTCCATTAAGAGTCTTCTTAGTCATAGGGGCTCTTTGGTTGTTAAAGTCAATGCATTGTACTCGGCTTCACAAGAAGATAGTGAGATTGTATCTTGCTTTTTGGAAAGCCGAGATATTACTCCTCCACAAAGAAATGTTGCAAATGCACTAATGGACTTCCTATCCATCTTGTCACCTGCAAAATCTGAATCCAAGTAGGCTCTCAAGTGCAAGGTAGATCCTTCATAAAGTATGCCAAAAAATCTAGTACTAGAAACATATCTAAGTACTCTTTTGACACTTTTCCAATGATGAACTAAAGGAGCTTGCATACTGACTCAACTTGCTTACACAAAGTCAGGTCCAGCGATGGTCAAATAGATTAGAGAGCCTATAAGCTTCCTAAAGAGGGTGATGTCCTCAAAGGATGCTTCATCACCTTCATTAGTTGCTTTCACAACATGCTCCATAGGGGTGTCAATCCCCTTACAATATTTCATACCAAATCTTTCAAGAATGGAAGTAGCATACTTAGATTGACTTATGAAAGTACAATTGCTACTTCTAGACACTTCTATCCCAAGTATAAACTTTAGGAAGCCTAGATCTACCATCTTGAACTCACTAGATAAATCAACTTTTACTTTGCTTATGCCTTCATCATCATTTCCTATCAAAATGATGTCATCAACATAAAGTACCAAAATGATGATCATTCCTTTATTACATTTGAGATATAAAGAAGGTTCATAAGCACTTAGTACAAAGCCAAGAGAATAGAAAAAATCATGGAACCTAGAGTACCAAGCTCTAGGTGCTTGCTTCAAGCCATATAGGCTCTTCCTTAAGTAGCACACCTTTTGCTCCTTACCAACCTTGATGAAGCCCTCGAGTTGCATCATGTAGATTTCCTCTTCTAAGAAGCCATTCAAGAAGGCATTTGTCACATCCATTTGATAGAGATCCCACTTGAACAAAGTAGCAATGCAAATGATTAATCTAATAGTTACAAGCTTAGCTACATGTGCAAATGTTTCTTCAGAATCCAATCCGTTTATTTGAAAAAATCCCTTAGCAACAAGCCTAGCTTTGTACTTACTAATAGATCCATCTTGATTGTACTTTATTCTATAAATCCACTTACATCCAAGTGGTTTCTTCCCTCCTGGAAGATTTACAAGATTCCAAGTATGATTTTCTTCTAATGCATCATACTCTACTTGCATTGCATCTCTCCAAATTTTAGATTTATATGCTTCTTCAAAAGATGATGGTTCTTCAAGCAATGTAGCTAAGAAGGAGTAAGAGGTACAAGGTGTAGAGTCTTTCTTTTGCTTTTCCTTGTCCACATAGGTGAGCCTTGAGGGCTCGTCCTTGCTTCTTGATGATCTTCTCGGCCCCTTTTGACTTGGATCCATGTCTCTATCCTTGGGTTTGTCAAGATCTTTCATGCACAATGGGTAAGATCCATTTGACAAGCTCTTAGCAAATTGTGACTCATCAAAAAGTAAATCCTTGCTTACCTTTACTTTCTTGGATATAGGATCATATATCCTATAGCCCTTGCTATTTTCTCCATAGCCAACAAAGATCCCTTTGAAGGAGGTATCATCTTCCTTCCTTCTTGTCTCCAAAGGGATGTGAACATAACAAATACATCCAAAGACCTTAAAATCTTTTACATTGGGTTTCTTATCAGACAAGGTTTGATAAGGTGAGATCCCATCTATAGCACTACTAGGAAGTCTATTACACAAGTAATTAGCACATGTTATAACTTCTCCCCAAAAAGAGATGGGAAGTGATGCATCAAGTCTTAAAGACTTTGCACACTCACATAGACTCCCATT
Organism: Diphasiastrum complanatum; assembly: GCA_029204225.1. NCBI lineage: Eukaryota > Viridiplantae > Streptophyta > Lycopodiopsida > Lycopodiales > Lycopodiaceae > Diphasiastrum > Diphasiastrum complanatum. The sequence continues at coordinate 63,629 of MU832100.1, read as the reverse complement.
TTTCCTCTCGGCCACCCCATTTTGTTGGGGGGGTGTAGGAACAAGTGTATTGCAATTTAATGCCATTGATCTCACAAAAGTCTTTCATTTTATTGGAGGTGTACTCTCCTCCATTATCACATCTTAGTGCTTTGATGGAAGTACTAAGTTGCTTCTCTACTAGAGACTTGAACTTAATGAAAGCTTCATAAACAAGACTTTTCTTTGATAGTAACTCAATCCATGTGAATCTAGTACAATCATCTATATAAGTTACATACATCAAAGCACCTCCATTACTTGCATGTGAAAAACTATGTACATCAGAATGTATGAGATCCAAGGGAGAGGTAGATCTTGATGAAGATCTCTTGTAAGAAGACTTGTGTGACTTTGCAAGGCCACATGCCCCACACATCTTTCCACACTTCTTGAAGGCTCTTGGTAGGCCGAGAGCTAGTTCCTTGCTTGCCATTGACTCCATAGATTGAAGATTAGGATGGCCTAATCTCTTATGCCATAGCTCCACTTGAGATAGCTCCTCCCTAGCCAGGTTCACACTTTCATTTGCAACATTAGCATCCAACTTAAATAGTCTACCTTGCTTAATGCCACTAGCTATGCACTTATCATTTTTCAAGATGGAACAAACTCCATTCTTGAAGTGTACATCTAGTCCATTGTCCATTAATTGTCCTACACTAAGAAAGTTTCTTGAAATGGTAGAAACATACAAAACATTATCTAGATCTATCCTTTTAGATGTGCCTAAGCAAAGAGGAATAGATCATATGCCATCTATCTTGCATGCTTGATCACTAGCAGTGTATATTGACTTCTTAGAGTCATTAGAAGATAGAAGAGTGGAGAAATAATGCTTGTTAAAAGACATGTGGGAACTAGCCCCACTATCTATCCACCATGTGTCTTGACTTGAAGTTCATGTAGATGCAACCATCAAGGATGTATTGAATCCATCCTCATCTTCTTCCTCTTGAGCAATGTTCCCTTGATCTCCATTTGCTTGTAGATTCTTCTTCAAGTAGCATTCCGAGGCAAAGTGTCCTTTCTTTCCACAAAAGAAACACTTGAGCTTTGCCTTGTTCTTCACCTTGCCTTTGGATGTAGATCCTCCATTCTTCATCTCGGCCTCCTTGCCTTGATTGTTCTTGAATGGATGTTGCTTCTTCTTGCTTTTGGATGTAAAATTTGCTTTCTCCTCTCCTCCATTAAGTGACATGCCATCCATTCTTGTCTTGAGGTGTAGAAGCCTACTCTCCTTGGCCACAAGAACATTGTGCAACTTTTCAATGGATGGAAGAGTGTCTTGAATAGCAAATGATTGGACTAAGTTGGTGAACTCATCACCTAGGCCATTTAAGATGATTTGTACTAGCTCTTGATCTTGGATCTTCTCTCCTAATTGCACTTAATTCCTTGTTAAGAGATTTGATCCTAAGAACATACTCTTGTCCACTCTCTCCACTTCCTTTCATGCTTTGGAAAACTTAATTTCTTAGCATGAGGATTCTTGAAGTATTACTGGATTCATAGATGCTCTTTAATGAATCCCAAGCCTCTTTGGATGAGGTACAAGAAGACACCTCCTTCAAGAGGTCATTGCATACATTTAACTTTATGCAATGTAGAGCTAATCTTGCTCTCTTCTTGTATTTGGCTTGTTCTTGGGGAGTTTGAGGCTCTTCCTCAACTCCTTGAACTATGTCAAATAGATCATGGATCACTAGGAGTGATTCCATTCTCACTTTCCAAATGGAATAATTTGTGGAAGTGAGTCTCTCACTTGATTCCATCAAATATCCACCCATGGATGACATTGTAGAATGAATGCTCTTCTTAAAATCACAAAGATTTTTGAATTTTAAAAGATATATGAAGGGCCTAAAGCTTACAAGAATGCCTATAGGCTTGTCTCTATCAAACTAGCACACAAGCTTGAATGATACACAAAGATCTTGCCAAAAATTCCTAGCTTTCACTCTCACAAAAAAAAAATTGCTTTACACTTTTCTTAGAGATTTCACTTCACTAAGGATTTGAACAAATCAGCCTCTAAGATCTGATCTTAGACTCTAAAAAGAAATGCTTCAATGATCCAAAACTCTATTTGGTTATAGGCATTAGCTAGATTGAGTCTAGATCAATACTATGCTTCAAAAAGCACAAAAAATGAACTAGTATAATGATTTTGGGACCAAAAAACACAAAGTAACTTGAAATAAAAGTTGTTGTACGGTTTCACATGTGTGAAAAGTACATTCACAGCCTCCAAGTCGATTTGATCCAAATAAATTCAAGCTATCACTCTAGATGAACTCGCCATCACTAGTATTGGCCAAAAACAAATTTTGCCAATGATCTTTACAAGATTTATGATTCAATGATCAGTCTCTTACTTAGCTCTGATACCATGATAAATTTTACGGTTACAATGATTGTACTTAACAATCATAGAGAGTTATTGGTTGCTTAATCAATGGATCTATCAAGTTCTACACATTAGATCTTGATCTAGATTCACTAACATGGATTTAAGCAAGAGCAATGGATCAACACGTCATAAATTAGTGAGAGCAGCCTCACACGTGTGGAGTACTGTCCACAATATGGCTTGCACCTAAAACAACAAGTACAATAGTCCTAGATAGCAATCACTCATAGAAATCACAAGACAAATGACTAGAAATCTCACAAAAGTGTAGAATGCAGAAGTCTCATCAATCTTCTTAGCCAAATGATGATCTTTTTATGGATCAAGTACATCCACGAGTCTGGTACAGTCAGTAGGTCTTCACAAGTGTGAAGAGTGCCACATCACTCAGATCTATCCATTTGATCCATCCTTGATTCTTATCCAAAAGTTGACCTTCTAGAATATGGCTAAAATCTAAAAATCTAGTCTCCTAGAATATAGGAATATTTCCTACAAAATAGGATCTAAGGAAAATGGTCAACTCTTATCTTCTAGTACTCTATACACACGTGTGAACATCCACTTGCCATGTGGAAGCATTTACTCATGCACATGCAAGGAAAGGCTAATTTCTAGGTGACTATCAACTTGACTAAAAAACTAGTCATATCATGCATGGAAACAGGGTCCACACATGTGAAATCAGATCATCAACATTATCCTAATGTTTGATCAATATTTACAATAACCAATGTCAAGTGAGAAGTGACAATTTTCAACATTATTTTGTGTTTCGAATAGGCTTTAAAAGAAGATCATGATGTTCTTTTCTAGATTTTTAGTAAAACAAATAATCTAGAGATAGTCAAAGATCATATGAATGACTGTAGCGCAGGCATCCCAAAGGGAGCCGGGAACCACGACTTAGCTTTCCAGCCTTCAACTCTTGCCATCCAAACCCATTTGACATACAAGCAGCCAACTCACCAACAACGATCAGACTTAACCAACTTGAAGTTCCGCGAAACCAACATTTGAGATCCAACCTGGCGCCATGCCAGATCGGGGGTCCCGATGTGGGTGACTTCCCTCCAAGCAAGCCGCCCGACATACATCAAACTTGACCAACTCGAAGCTTGGTTACAAACGAGTAACATCCATTCCAAGCAAGCGGTCTGACTTACATCAGACTTAACTGACTGAAAGCTTCGTCACGAGCGCTGGAAGCCAACCTGGCACCACACCAGACTGGACAGCCATAAACAGGTAACTAGCACCCAAGCAAGCCATCCAACTCAGCCGACAGGTTAGAGCCCGTTTCCCAAGAGCTTAACCCATTCACTTTCATGCAAGGAACACTCAGAACCACACGCCGCGACAGATATGGAGACAACCAGTTCCTGGACCAAATGGTCCTTACAGCATACCGTTGGCGCCACGGACCGAATGGTCCCGACGGCATACCGTTGGCATCCCTGGATACGACCCTCAGCTATGTGCCAACTTAAAAATTTTGAAGCGGCCATACAACTGGCGCTTTTACCGAACACTGAAACCCAGAAGGTAATCAGAGTCAGTTTGAGGAAAATCCCACTTTATTGATAAATCTGAGAAGGTTACATTTCAAATGTGCGACCGACTCTAGTCTTCGGGGCGCTAGCATGCCAAGGCGAGAGCCATGACAACATTCCAGCAAGGGAGGCTGAGACTTGGTTGGAGCTCGTCCTGAGTCGCAACCCGCACTCCCCTATAGTATTGGAGGGATTCGGCACCCCCCCCTCATACCAAGCACTCTACCCAGGCTGGTAAAGTACGTTTTTCTAAGATTTTCTCTTTCTAGAAAGTCATTTTCTCTCTCTAGATTTTATTGATCCCCAGGCTTCCTTTAATCATGCCTAGATCGTGTGAGGTGATTGCACATCGATCTGAGCTCTCTGGACTTCGCTAGAACCGATCAAAGATTTTCAGCCATAGGAACTTGGCGCCGGCTGGATTCTGGTCACAGTGGCGCCGGCGCCGTTGGCGCCGGGAGCAGCAGGGGCGCTGCTGGCGCCGGGGACAATGCTGACGCCAATGGCGCCGGAAGTAAAGCTTATGAAGATAGCTTTACAACAATGACACACCTCTCAATGTTCCTAGAATAGAAGATTTTGATGTGAAATGGCATTTGGATGGAGATTTGAAGTCATTGCTAGTGCATGTTCAATGTCTCTCAAAGAGGAAATTCAAAACATACATGCTTATACTACATGAAAACGTCAAAAGACATGTCTAAGAGCACGAGAGTTTAACAAAAGACCCAAATTGGAAACCAGTATAGTAACTATCGATTCCTCTTAAAAATGTCCATATTTGCACACTCCATGAGGTAAGGATCATATAAAAAAAATTGATTTACTTTCATATTTTGTTTGCTTGGAATACTAAGCCAGAGTCATCACCCAAATAAGCAATAGCTCGATTAGAGAAAGTTTTGCCAAAAGCAGACCTTCATAAGGGGCATGTTAAAATACAAAAGGATGAGAAGCTTTCAGGCAAAATAAAAACATCCACCAAGCATAGGAGGAGCCAAAGCTTGCTGTTTTCTATCAAATAACTTTGGGAAATCAACTAAGATCCAATACTCAATTTGGAAAGATGTTTTTTTGCCACACAAGATTTTGAGGACAAAGGAACAACAAGGCTTAAAAAGGTTGAAGTTTGGAGAAGCTTAACAGCATGGTCAAATTGCTGAAAAAAGAATACTAATGTCCTGCTAATTGAGAAATCAACAATCAATTTTGTGGACATAATTAAAGGTGCTTGGGGCTGTGCAAAACATATTATGCACTACATGGTAGGCAAATTGGAAATGTAACTTTTTGAATTATAATTTCATTGCACATGTGGTGATTTTAAACAGTGACCAATATGCTAATGCTAGAATCTCTGATATGTGTGCTGAATCTTGAACACGCATCAACAACTGAAGAATTTCACTGGCCTCAAAAATTAGGAACTTCAACTACAATTGTCGAACCTTCAAATCTCCCTCGAGATAATGATTTCTTGGATCTTGTGCAAGGTGAGGAACGTGAAATTTATGTGGGCTCAAGGAAGAATAGGCAAAGTGTAAAAGCTGCAAAAATGAAGTGGCACGGTGATCTCACATTTTACGACATCATGTATCATTTTTTGCAAAACCTTATGGAAGTCAAAGTATATGGTCATCACAAGGAATGGAAAAATCACATTGGCAAGCAAGAGCAGCATTACATTGAAATACACAACACGGGAGAACATCTTAAAAAAATAGTTACATTGTGCAACTATTTTAGTGGCTCTACAGACATGCTCAAATTCGATACACAACTAGATCAACAATTTATCGAAAATTCAAAAAGACATGCAAATTCATACAATCAAACTATAATGATGCGAGAAATTTACAATAGTTATATCATCAATTTGAACCATTTGGCATAACATCGGACAAAAATATATTATGTCATGTCTTTCAAGTACAAGATGTTGGATTTACTCTTCCTACTCTCCTAAATCCCAATTTTAATTTGCCTCCATTCATGCTGCATATTTTTCTAACGTTGTCACACAGTCTGCATTTTCTACATGCAAATTCGCACAGACGAAGAAAAGACGAATGAATCGCAACACTATGTTCTTACACAGATCATGGTGACAGGTAGAAAGGGGACACTACCTTATTGAATGCCAAAGGTGCCCTAACAGATAAGGCACTCTGTAAATCTTATCCTAAGGCCATTCGTAACAGTGACACACTTTTGCATCATCACCAACGTTCACTTCAGTACTGGCTGATGTCGCACCCTTTTTACACTCACCCCATGCAGTTGCGCTAACAAATTGGACAACGATTGTAGCCACCCACGATCTCCTACAGATAGCACATCCACTTTGTACTTTCGCATCTACACACCTGTAATATTATATATATATATATATATTAAATACCCTCTGCGTATTCTATGATGATGAATTCTGATGAAGCAAGATAAGTCTAGAACAAGTGAAGGAGGTTTCATTCCTCATTACAGATAGAAATAAGCTTTGTAGGGCACGCGGTTTCGTCCGCTACAGTCTTGTGCTCTACCACATAATTGACTTGTATACTTGATATACTTAATCTGACACAGTTCATTTGTTCTGCGTTTTAGATCTTTCAATATTGTTATGCTTATTCTTCATTCTGTCTGATCTTTCTTGTTGCTCTTTCTGGTAATAGACGATTAACTTTTAGTCTTGTCTTTCGCGAATAATTTGCGACTAATTATCAGTCGAGCATAGTCTAGCTCTTTGCGAATCATTCACGACAGATAATTTGTCTTGCAATTCGCGACAAATTATTCATCTAGCGCTTCATCCATTCAAATGTTTGGCTACGTAGTCTAGAATGACTGTGATTTCTATCACTAAAGTTCTGTTCATTCTGATAGGCATAGTCATGCTTAGGGAGAGAGTCATTTAACTCATTCTGCAATGCATGAACATTTTCTGTTCGAGTTCGTTTCTCATTCGTGTTCATCATTTATTCTTCCTCCCTCTCTCCCAACATGGTATCAGAGTGATCTTTATAGCTTGATTAGCTCCCACAGTACAAGACTCTACTAGCCGATAGAGTAATTGTTTTCTTGTTCTGTATTTTTCAGTATCAAATTTTCATTCTTAAGTCACTGATAGATTCTCCTATCACTTAGACTAATTCTTCCACATGGATTCCCAAGGGAAAGCCAGTCCTCTCATGGACAAGCTTGATGGAGCCAATTACCATCTGTGGAAATTTAAGATGAAGATTGTACTAATGGCAAAAGAATTGTACGACGTTTTTATAGGTGCAGAAGGAAAACCCGAAGCGGACGATGCGACAATTGCCAGATGGAAGCTGAAGGATGGAAAAGCTTTCGCGCTGATCATCCTCAACATCATGGATACACAAATCAGTCATGTATCCGAGGCTCAGACATCGAAAGAAGTCTGGGACATCTTGAGCACGCTATACGAAGTGCGAGATGTAGCTTCTAAGATACATCTCAAGAAGAAATTCTACTCCCTCAATATGACGAATGGTGATTCTCTGCAGAATTACACTAATCAATTCAAGAACCTGCTAAGACAAATGGCCGCTGTCAGATCTGTCATAGACGATCAAGACGCAGTGATGCAACTGCTTACAAGCTTGCCAAGTTCTTACGATAGCTGGGTGATGATCATCACGACTCATCCAGAGTTGACTCTTTCAAGAGTCATCAATATGTTGTTGCAGGAAGACACGTGAAGGAATGAAGCCTCAAGTTCCTCAGCTGATTCTCATGCCTTGTACACCAACAGACAAAGCAGAAGAAGAAGAAAGGCTCAAAGCTATCAAAGCCAGAACAGAAACCAGTTCATCACAAGGAACAGTCGAATCCGTAGACAAAGAAAAAGTTGTTCTATAGATACTGCAAAACAAACAACCATGAAATACAAGACTGTCGAATACTTCAAGCAAAGAATAACAACAAAGGGCAGTTGAATCAAGTGGCAAATGCAGCTGCAGAAGTTCCACAGCCCATTCAAGAAGCGGATCATGATGCCTTTATGACCAACCATCAAGGAGCATCTAGCGACAGTTCCTGGTTCTTGGATTCTGGAGACACTCAGCACATGACTAGCCTGATTGGCTGTTTTGAGTCCTATAGACCTTACAATACCCAGAAATTCGTTCACCTTGGAGACAATAGCACACAAGCTATTGAAGGTGAAGGAACTATAAGATTATGCTTTGCAAATGATCAATCTAAGCTACTCTCCAAAGTTCTGTATGTACCTAGTTATCCACAAATCTGCTCTTTGTAAGCAGAATCGCAGATCTAGGACACAAAGTAGAATTTGAATGTGATCAATGTAAAGTAGTTGATAGGACAAGCAAGATCCTAGCACTCAGAAAGAGACATGGATACTTGTATAAATTAAGTCATTTCTTTTCTGCCTCTAGTCAGACTCTCAGTACTTCAATTCAATAAAATAAATGTTTACTTTGGCATTATAGACTTGGTCATTTAAATTATGCTGATGTACAACGAATGTCTAGACAATCTATTGATCTTGATCTCGACTATCCTTGCGAAACAGTTGAGCTACCTGTCTGTCAAGACTGTCTAGTTGGAAAACAGACTAGGAAGCCATTTAAGTCAAGCCATCAACATGTTGCTAGAGGATTGCTAGATGTTGTACATTCAGATATTTGTGGCCCGATGAAAAATCCTTCACTGAAGGAAGCCAAGTATTTAATAACCTTTATTGATGAATTCTCGAGAAGAATGATGGTGTACTTTATAAAGAAGAAATCAGAAGCCTTCAATTGCTTCAGAATCTTCAAGGAGCATGCAGAAAAGGAGACTGGAAGGACGATCAAGGCCCTAAGGTCAGATAACGGTGGAGAATATATCTCTATCGAGTTCAAGGAGTACTGCCAAAGCCAAGGCATTGAGCAGCAATTCATTACAGTCCTCAGTCTAATGGCTTAGATGAGAGGAAGAACCGAACTCTGGTCAAATCTGCTAAGTGTATGCTAGCACATGCATCGTTGCCCAAGAGGTTCTGAGCTGAAGCTATCTCCACTGCAACTTACATCCTAAATAGATGTTTGACCAAAGCCCTCTCAGACAAGACACCCCATGAGGTGTGGATAGTCTCCAAGCCTTCTTTGAAAAAACTAAGAGTGTTTGGGTGCATTGCCTACGCGCAGATCCCAAAGGACACAAGGAAGAAATTGGACTTCCAAGGTCTAAAGACCATCCTGATCGGATATACTTTGTCTGATAACACCTACAAGCTGTACGATCCTGATACCCAACAAATCTTGTATTGCCGGGATATAGTCTTTATCGAGGATCAGTTTGTCAACCTCAAAGGCAAGGGTATTGCTCAAAAAGAACCTTCATCACCTGCTATTGACACTACAATCCGAGCTTCTGGCTTAGGAAGGTCTATCGTCGACCCACTTTGAGACAACAAATCAGACGAAGATGTTGCTGCTACCCAGCAACATATCCCAGGAGCAGTTCATTAGTCGAATCCTCCCAGAAGATCAAGCCGAGTGTGCACACAGCCCACAAGATATACTCTTGAGCCTGCCTGTCTTCTAATGTAGGAACTGACGACAGTCTAAGAGGCAATTAGCCAACCAGACTCTGATCTCTAGAGAGAAGCTATGGACAGAGAGTATTCCTCTCTGATCAAGAATCAGACATGGTCATTAGTCGAAGCTCCTATTGGCTCCAATATTATTGATTGCAAATGGATCTTTAAGATTAAATATAACGCCAACGGAGTGATTGATCGAAGGAAGGCTATATTGGTAGCATGAGGATTCACACGAATCCCGAATGTCGACTATAGTGAGACTTTTAGTCCAGTCGTCAAACATTTGTCGATCCGAATGCTCCTGTTTTATGCTGCAGTTTCCGACCTCGATGTACATCAACTCGATGTACAAACAACCTATCTAAATGGAGTTATACAAGAAGATATCTACATGATCCAGCCCAAAGGATACGTTCTGGAAGGCATGAAGAATCATGTTTGTAAACTCCATAAACCACTGTATGGCTTAAAACAGTCTGCCAGAGCTTGGTTTCAGAGGATCAACACATTCCTCATTGAACAAGGATTTAAACCAAGCACTGTTGATTGCAACGTTTATTCAAAGTCAGTGCTACAATCCTTCATTATCATCACCTTGTATGTTGATGATACGTTGTTCTTCAGCAACAATGCCAATATGGTCAAGGATTCAAAACAGATGTTGTTCTTAGAATTTTGACATGACTGATCTGAACGAAGCTCACTTCTGTCTTGGAATTCAGATCCACAGAGACAGAGCAAATCGACTGATTTACATCACTCAACAAAGGTATCTTCATAATGTTCTTAACAGATACAATTTGATGAATTGTAAATTAGCTCACTCACCAATGGATCCAGGCCTGCATTTGTAAAAGGACCAATGTCCCCAGACAAAGCAGGAAGAGGAGCCGATGAGAGAATACTCGTATCGATCGATACTCGGATCTCTCATGTATGCAATGGTCTGTACAAGGCCAGATATCTCTTTTGTTGTCAGCTCACTCAGCCAATACATGGCTAATCCTGGAATTACCCATTGGAAGGCTCTTATTTGAGTCATGAGATATATTCGAGCTACCATGGACAAGTGCATCTGCTATGGAGATGTCAGCAATGACAATTTTCATCAGCTCAGTGGATATTCTGATGCAAGCTGGGGAGGAGATGCAGACCATCATAAGTCCACATCTGGATTTACATTCTTCTTCAATGATGGTCCTATTTCGAGGAACAGTCGTAAGCAAACCTCTATCGCACTTTCTTCTACTGAAGCAGAATATATTGCTACTTCTCAATCTATTAAAGAAGCGTTTTGGTTGAGAAATTTGTTGTCAGACATCAATCTGTATCAATACAGCCCTACAATTTTTGTTTTGTGATAACCAAAGTGCTATTGCCTTATCGGCCAACCCTAGATTTCATTCTAGGAGTAAGCACATTGAGATAAGATATCACTACATCAGGGGCAAGGTTCTCGATAGAGAGGTGAGCTTAACGTACTGCAGAACGCAGGACATGGTTGCAGACATTTTTACGAAAGCACTTAGTGTTAATGCACACAACAAATTTTTTGCATTGCTAAGTATGACGATCAAGGCATTCATGGATCCAGATTAAGCGGGGGTGTTGGATTTATTCCTCCTACTCTCCTAAATCCCAATTTTAATTTGCCTCCATTCATGCTGCATATTTTTCTAATGTTGTCACGCAATCTGCATTTTCTACATGCAAATTTGCACAGACGAAGAAATGCCGAATGAATCGCGACACTGTGTTCTTACACAGGTCATGGTGACAAGCAAAAAGGGGACACTACCTTATTGAATGCCAAAGGTGCCCTAACAGATAAGGCACTCTGTAAATCTTGTCCTAAGGCCATTCGTAACAGTGACACACTTTTGCATCATCACCAACGTTCACTTCAGTACTGGCTGATGTCGCACCCTTTTTACGCTCACCCCATGCAGTTGCGCTAACAAATTGGACAACGATTGTAGCCACCCACGATCTCCTACAGATAGCCCATCCACTCTGTACTTTTGCATCTGCACACCTGTAATATTATATATATATATATATTGAATACCATCTGCATATTCTATGATGATGAATTCTGATAAAGCAAGATAAGTCTAGATCTAGTGAAGGAGGTGTCATTCCTCACTACAGACAGAAATAAGCTTTGTAGGGCACGCGGTTTTGTCCGCTACAGTCTTGTGCTCTACCACATAATTGACTTGTATACTTGATATACTTAATATGACACAGTTCATTTGTTCTGCGTTTTAGATCTGTCAATATTGTTATGCTTATTCTTCATTCTGTCTGATCTTTCTTGTTGCTCTTTCTGGTAATAGACGATTAACTTTTAGTCTTGTCTTTCGCGAATAATTTGCGACTAATTATCAGTCGAGCATAGTCTAGCTCTTTGCGAATCATTCGCGACAGATAATTTGTCTTGCAATTCGCGACAAATTATTCATCTAGTGCTTCATCCATTCAAATGTTTGGCTACGTAGTCTAGAATGACTATGATTTCTATCACTAAAGTTCTGTTCATTCTGATAGGCATAGTCATGCTTAGGGAGAGAGTCATTTAACTCATTCTGCAGTGCACGAACATTTTCTGTTCGAGTTCATTTCTCATTCGTGTTCATCATTTATTCTTCCTCCCTCTCTCCCAACACAAGAAATATCACAATCATTTTTGTACATCATCTTTGAAGACCAAACCTTTGTAGTATGGTCATGAAGGAATTTTTTTCTATCATATGGATCTATAATGTTAATAGATATTCTTTTGCTTAATTCTATATATCCAAAGAAGACTGCTAGAGAAGAAGACCTTTTAGGAACTTCTTCAGAGATATAGGCAATTTCTTTTTGTATCGTGTCTCTCTTTACAGAAATTATTTCAAGTACATTATGCGGATATTTATGCATGTTTGAGAAAAAGAACAATGTTTTTATTGCCATTAGGAGTGTCCCAACATTCACAGAAAATTTCAACTTGCAGAAGTGCAATACTATGTAAATTGTAACTGGCAACTATGGTCGTCGAAGCAACACTAGGAATACTTGTCAACGACTTTGAGGCATATCTTTCTTGGATTTTCAAAAATTCCTCCTCAGTGGAAAAATTTGCCTCATATGTCCTACTTTCAAACATGACTGACTACATGGATTCACTGCCACTGAGTCGGTTATCTTTATCTTTATCTTTATAATCAATACTAGCCATGAGGTCATCAAGTTCAATATCTATAAAATCTGAGAATTCTGTAATGAAATTAGATAAAACTAACAGTATCCCATCCTCTCTCAAAACAAGAACATCTCCAATATCATTTAAGTCAAATAGGGAGTGTTATTCATGTAGAGAACTGGCAAATCTATCATGGTCTTGCTTTTATCATCTAGCCCTACATCAGAGAGGGGCGCAATTGACAAACACACGGACTGGGCCGAATCATACACCATGACCAACCTTGTCTTCTTGTCATCTCCTATACTTCATCTACAATGTGTGATTCCAAAATCACAAGATCGGTAGATGATGAGCCAGCCTCGGTGCCAAGGCGAACCAGCTATAAGGAACTAGACAAAGTTGTCCACACTCATGTGGTGCTGATATTGGAAATCTAAGGTATTGATACAACATGAGGAGTGTCAACATTTTCACACATGTGGATACTCACAAACCAATGTGATTGACTAATTGTGCATGATTACACATGAATCTATCTCTTGATTGATGCAAACAATCTAGCTTGACAATCTCAAAGCAAGAGACACAAGCATGCATTTTAACATCCAAAAACTATCATTCACATAGTGAGGACACTTGATGGAAAAACTAAGTATAAGACTTGTTTCTCTCAGGTAGAGAGAGAAAGTACAAAGCTTTCTCTTGGGTAGAGAGATGATGTAAAAAAATATTCTAAGTGTTGGAGCTACTCTCTCACTCTCACCAAAAGACTAAGTGTCAAATGCAAGCTCTCACACTCTCATAGAGTGGCTCAAGATCCAAGATGAATGGAAACATAGCTCAATGATTGGACCTCTCTCAAATCACCTCTTACAATGATTGGACCATTCTCAAATCACCTCTTACATTGATTGGACCATTTTGATACACCTCTTTCTCCTATTGGTCCACATAATCGAATGATATTATGAGGTATATAGTCCTTGCTCTCTACCATCATTCCAAGTGTAAGCAACCTACACTAACTCGAGCTAATCTAATCATAATTTTGCCAAATCACATATTTACAAGTGTACATGGAGTGGATGTGGCCTACTAGCACCCCCAAAACTCCACCCTCCTTAAAAGTATCTCTTTATTTTAAATACGTCTTGAAATCAAGCCAAGATTAGATCTAACTTGACAAAAGCATTCTTGAGCAATGGTTTTGTGAGAAGATCTGCAACACATGATGATGATCTAATATGCTCCAACATGATCTCCCTCCCCATGACTTTCTCTCTTACAAAGTGGTGTACTATCTTGATGTGCTTGCTTCTTGCATGGAATATTGGATTGTTTGCAAGAGCCTGTGCTGAGGTATTATCATTTTTTACAATAGGTAGATCTTCATCTTGATGCACCTTATCTCCATGAGTAACGGCCTCTTGTTCCACAAGACTTCTTTGGTGGTTGTTGTAAAGGCCTTGTACTCGTCTTCAAAAGATGATAATGATATAGGATCTTGTGGGGATAACCAAGATACAAGATTACCTCCAGTAAATATCTTCTACAAAAGGTTACCAACAAGTAGTGGAACAGTCACTTTAGTCTTCTATTTCTAGAATTAACCTTCGCCAACCTGGCTATAAGTAGATCTGGGTCAGATATATATACAATAGACTAGGTGAAGGATGGTTTTCAATATGACCAGCTTGAAGCGCCAATGTTGGTAGGTTACACAGATGCCGATTGGGCAAGTAATATTGATGACAAAAGATTTGTTCGAGAGAAAATTAGGTAGATGTAGATTTGAAAAGTTTTGTACATTATTATGAATAGAAGAATGTAATTTTATCATTGAGGGAGAGTGTCAGAAACCAATGATAAACTTATTATTGTTTACAATTTATTGTTGACAATTGTTACCAGTTGTAAGTAGCTGTAGGCTAGTCTATAGTCAACTACTAGTTTCTCTCTCTATATATTCAAGGTTTATTGTACTCTTCATGATCATCATTGACAATGAACCCCCATAATGTGAACATAAACTCCAGTTGCTAGTTGGGTGCAAGTCTAGAACTATCTGAAACTAAGGTGAATACACTAATGTATAGTTGCCCACAATTGATTTTGGACAACGCTCATATTTCTCTCTAAAAACTCTCTTTTCTAGTTGGTCTTTTTTGGATTTAAAACTCCTCTTATGCATGGTCTACGGCTACTAGAAGCCATCACAAATCCAAGAGAGAGTGAATAGTAGAGTTTGAAACAAAAAGATGATGAATATGAATGAAAAATAATAACCAATTTTTGATAAATGTCGATCATCTGAATCCCTAGCCACATATATTAATCTAACTACAATTAGTTCAAAATAGACTTATTTTAACCACAAATGTTAAGCCTCAGGCACTTGGAAAACTTGTAGGTAGCAAGTACGATCCAATCACAAGTCAAGATCTTGCTCGGTGGGAGTTTTGAATTGTACAAAAAGATGATCGAAAAGTTCTAAAAAAATTTCGATCAGCAAACAATGTTACGATGTTTCACATGCGTAAATACGTGACTGGGCCATGTGTAAGTCAAATAGTCAACAACAAAATCTTGACAAAAGGCCCCTTTTGGAGTTTGGATTTCCTCTAATGGGCTGTTTTGCATAATGTTCAATTCTTCCTCTAAACCACTCCATTTTGTTGTGGCCCATTCTTGGGCTTGATAACTCCTTAATCCCATGTGCATAACAAAAATCCTTGAATTTGGATGATAAGTCTCACCACCATTATTCAACCTCAAGCATTTGATTTTTGTGTTTAATTGGCTCTCCCTTGCATTATTGAATTGTGAATTTTAAGGGCATTTCATAAGCATAGTTAGTTGAGAGTCCATGGCCTGTGAAGTAAGGTTAATTACTAAGGGCACTTTTGTATCTTCTTCGAGTGAAAGGGTTCATGGTCCTGATGTCCAGTTTCTTGACGTGTATACGATTGATTCTTAATAATCAACATATCGAGCAAGCCATCACTATAGGAGTTTCAGATCAAATAAAGACCCACATAGGCTACCCGAGTTCTAAACTCGGGCAGCCAAATATAATAAGACTAGATTTTCCCAAATAATAAATGACACAAACAGAGAGGATAAAGAGTGTGAGAGGAGTCTTGAAAAAAAACAAAATTAAAGTGAAAGAATGGTGAGAAAAAAATTTACAATTAATATTGTTTTAAGTTGAAAAAAAAACATCCTAATATAAGATACCATTTTAACTTGAAAGAAAAAACAACTCAAAAAGATGGAGAAGGGGGGAGGTAATACTAGAGAGAGAGAGAGAGAGAGAGAGAGAGAGAGAGAGAGAGAGAGAGAGAGAGAGAGAGAGAGAGAGAGAGAGAGAGAGAGAGAGAGAGAGAGAGAGAGAGAGAGAGAGAGAGAGAGAGAGAGAGAGAGAGAGAGAGAGAGAGAGAGAGGGGAGGTGGGAGAGAGAGAGAGAGAGAGAGAGAGAGAGAGAGAGAGAGAGAGAGAGAGAGAGAGAGAGAGAGAGAGAGAGAGAGAGAGAGAGGGAGGTGGGAGAGAGAGAGAGAGAGAGAGAGAGAGAGAGAGAGAGAGAGAGAGAGAGAGAGAGAGAGAGAGAGAGAGAGAGGGAGGTGGGAGAGAGAGAGAGAGAGAGAGAGAGAGAGAGAGAGAGAGAGAGAGAGAGAGAGAGAGAGAGAGAGAGAGAGAGAGAGAGAGAGAGAGAGAGAGGAGAGAGAGAGAGAGAGAGAGAGAGAGAGAGAGAGAGAGAGAGAGAGAGAGAGAGAGAGAGAGAGAGAGAGAGAGAGAGAGAGAGAGAGAGAGAGAGAGAGAGAGAGAGAGAGAGAGAGAGAGAGAGAGAGAGAGAGAGAGAGAGAGAGAGAGTATAAGCAAGCAACATATATCATTCACAGACTGCACATGTTGGGCAGGACGCTTCAACTCATCTATTATCAAAATGAAGTTTGCAACAAAATCTTTGAGCGTTGTCTATTTTCCAGATCAGCGCATCGGTGCAAGAGAGATATCCTCTCTCACGAATAAATTAGTAACTAGCTATTGCTTGCTACCTCTATATTTGTGTCTGTGACAGTATGTGTCTGCTACTGCATGACTCACACTCATCAACAACCTACGCGACAAAATCAGCCAACTCATCTCTCTCGTTCATGCTGTTTATTTAGGAAAAGATAAAATGAGTTTATGTTAATCATTAGTGATTACAAGAACTGGTTTAAACTCATTTTAACAGCTTCTAGTTGTCTGCTGTCATCATTTGTGGAGTCTGTTCTCCATGCTGGTACTTCGTTGATCTTTTCAGTACTTGGAGCGTGAAAGGCCGCTTTTACAGCCATCTGTGACTGTAATCGAAGCCTTGTGGTGTCTCTCACTTATGATGATTATTTGAGTATTTAATGCCCTTGTCTTTCCCTCTTCAATTTTTGCGTCTTTTGCTTCGTCAAAAACCACATTCTAAGATATGATTACTTTTCTCTTTTCAGGATCATAGATTTTGTATCCATGTGCATTAGGTGGGTATCCAAAAAATATTCTTGGGATTCCCCTTTGGTCCAACTTCCTTTGTACTTCATTGGTATATGCATGTATGCTTTGCAACCAAAGAGTACTTGCATATGATCCAAGGTTGGCATGTGCCTTGTCCGCACAATGTCCGGAGTTGTGTCTTTCATTAATCGGTTCGGCACTCTGTTGATGATATTAACTGTAGTACATACTGCTTTGGCCCACAAGAATTTGAGTAAGCCCTTGTTGTGAAGCATGCATCTTGACATGTCCAAGATGCTCCCATTCTTCTGCTCTATCACCCCATTTTGCTGGGGGGTATAACTCATCATGAGTTATTGGTGAATTTCTCTTTCCTTGCAAAAATCCTTGAGCTTGTTTCCTATGTACTCATCTTCATTGTCTGATATGAGTCTCTTTACCTTCTCCATGTACGGGTTTCTACTAGACTCACAAATTTCCTGAATTTGTCGATGGTTTGATCCTTGGCTCATATAACATGCAAGAAAGTCTTTCTAATGAAATTGGCAATGAAAGTCACAAAATACCTGGACTTGCCCAATGATTCTATGTCCATGGTCCACATATGTCGGTATGCACCAGCTCTAGCAACTCACTGGTGGTTACACTAGTTCTCCTTAGAACAACCTTGGCAGGTGTATGATCTTTCTCCGTTGTAGTCCATACTATACACTAGATCACCTTTCCTCATCAAGTTCAATACATCTGCACCTATATGCCCAAGCCCCTTGTGCCAAAGCTCATCCTTCTTGGTGTTTGCTACAACCATGTGTGCTTGATACAGGTTGATGCTCTTGCTCATGAACCTGTATGGTCCTTCTTCTATGGCCGTTGTCGCCAATTTTTCTCCTTCCTTAGAGATGTGGCATTTGTCTCGAATGAATAGTAGGCTCAAGCTAGCCTCATCCATCCACATTATTGACATGAGGTTCTTTCCCATCCTTGGAACATACATGACATCCTTCAAGACACCATACTTTCCATTCAGCAACTTTAGACATCTTGTCTCGCAGCCTAGTGAGAGCATTGTCTCCTATGATTATCCGTCTAGGTGGATTTATCCCTTAATAGTCTGAGAAATTTTTCATATCAAAGGGTATATGGCATGAGGCTACCAAGTTTAAGTACTAGATTTTGTCACCACTGTTCTCCTCGTTGTCATCAAGGCTTGATGCTTGCTTGATTCCTTTTCTTGGTGTCATCTTTAATCTTGGTCCTCCGAGGAAATGACGCTCCAATTTCTACTCGTCTTCCACCTTTGCCATGAGAGCCACATCCTTCGTATTCGACTTCACTTCTGCTATATTGGCTTGTGCTCCTCCATGCTTCCTCATATCTTCCAGTTTCTTGCAACACTCTCTGGCTATGTGACCTGGAATATTGCAGTAATAACAGACCACATTCTTTCTTCTGCCCTAAAATTCGGTCTTCTTGCCTGTCCCTATGTTGGCTATGCTTTGTATTTTATCTTCAAGCTCCTGGCTCAATCTAGCTCCACTCTTTATCACATCTTGCTTATGTCTAAGATTGATCACCACCACTCTTTCCATTTACGCATGCTCATCATTGGGGAGCAGATTCTTTCTTCGCTCCTCCACTCGAAGTAGCCTCTGGGTTACAAATCTCGTCTCCGTTTCTTCCAGTTTACACACTTCCACCATTATGATTGGTCATAAGAGGCTAGTAAACTCCCTAATATAGTGAATATCAAGTGAGCTCTTTCAGCAGGAGCTCCTGCTGCTTCAAGCTGCTTGGCTAGACTTTTGATTTTTTCCAAGTGCGCACTTAGAGAGTCTCCCTCCATCATTTTGTTGCATTTGCTAATCTCCTTCTTAACAACAAGGTGTTGTTTACGCTCTTCCCTTCATATATTGCAACAAGGGTATCCCACACTTCCTTTGTAGTGGTCGCATCCTACTATAGAAATCTCACCAAGAGTGAGACATATAGTCACTAGCGAAGACCTTCATAGCTGCATCACCCATGTGAACACTTTCAACATCAGCCTAATATTCTGTCGCAAACTTCATTTTGATAATATACGTGTTGAAGCATCCTGCCCATCGTGTGCAATCTGTGAATGATTTATGTTGCTTGCTTACAATAGCTACATTTTTTCGCTATTTTTTAGTTGTTGTGTGCCGTTTAAACATTGTCTACTATTCGTTAATTAATATCAAAGCTGTAATGTCAGGGAAGAGATCAGATCACAATATGTATGTAGTAGCTGCAACTGAATAGATCGGCTCTATCTGAGATTTGCAGCAAGAATCTGAGTCTTCCTAGTAGTGAAACAGAGCATTCAAGCGCGCTCATTCATACTTCTGTCGATTTGACCACAAAGAGGATTCCCAACAGTGGTATCAGAGCCTTAAGCTTCTCAAAGCTATGTTATTCAAATGATGGCTTCCATCAACAACATCCATTCTAAGATATGCATAGTTCTAGAGGTAGACAAGTCAGATTTCTTGGCCTAGAAAGTAAAGACTTCTCTCATCTTGAGAGGATAAGCTTTATGGCCCTGGGTGGATGGCACCGAGGAGATGCCTGCCAACACAGACAAGGAGCTTCGCGAGTGAAAAGAAAAGAATGACAAAGCAATACCAGTCATATCTTCTTCCATCGAAGATAGCATCACCCTTGATCTTGCCTCTATCTCTAATGAAAGAGAGATGTGGGATGCACTCATCACCAGATTCAAACCAAGTCAGGAAATCAGATCATGCATCTGGAAGATCAGCTTACCTATCTAAGATGGAATGGCAAAGATCTCACAAGCTTCATTAGAAAAATGAAAAATCTCTTCCTCTCTTTGCACAACGCCAGATTAGAGCATGTTGTCTCATAAGAGAAGTAACTCATGTACCTTCTAAACTCTCTACCAAAATATTTCCAAACAACCAGGACTCTGTTGGCCAAAGATCCTGACATGACTTTTGAGAAGGCTATCACTGACATCAAGGAAGAAGTGGAGGCTCGAGAGCACTACGACGACAAGAATGAGTCTGATCAGACTCTCTATAGCAATAGAGATAAGCCAAAGAAGAAGCCTTAGCCAAAGAGGGAGTTAGCCAGAAGACAAGACTTGAGGAAGAAATCTGAAGTATTTGATTCTTTCAAGAAGTTCGTGGCATTCGCAGAGTGACACACCTCAAAAAGGATACAGATCCTTAGATCTGACAATGGAGGTGAATACAAAAGCACAGAATTTTCAAGATTCTACGAAGAACAAGGGATTGAACACCAGTTCACTCCTGCATACACACCAGAATACAATAGTGTGGCAGCAAGAAAAAATAGAACGCTAGTCGAAGGAGCCAGATGCATGATAGCACAGGCTCAATTGCCAAGCCAATTCTAGGCCAAGGCAATAGCTGCAATTGTACACCAGCAGAACAGATCTACAATGACAGCGTTGGAGAACAAAGCACCATACGAGATGTGGACATGCAGAAAGCCTGATCTGTCATACGCACGAGTGTTTGGATGTGCAGCATACAAGCACATTCCAAAGGAAAAGAGAAGTAAGCTCAATGACAAATCTGAACAAACAATCATGGTCGGCTATTCGAATTGAACACATGTGTACAGACTCTACGATCCAACCACGAAGAAGGTTGTTTCGAACAGAGATGTAAAGTTCGACGAGTCCACATTCCCTGGACTAAAAGACAAAAGAGGCCATGAGATCTTCACACTGCTGCCTATTCAAGAGAGAGATCGAGGATAGTCATCAAATTAGAATATAGGACCCCAGACTCCAGAGCTCGACCCCACGAACAAGAAATGTTCAAGCAGCGAACCTCGAAGGTCAACAAGACAAAGAAGACCTCCAGACCGCTATTTTGACAATCTTCAATGGAGCGAAGACACGCAGTTCGAGTACTGCAGCTTCACAGAGGAGCCAACAACATACCAAGAAGCTATTTAGAGTCCAGAGGGAGAATTTTGAAAATATGAAATGTCAGAAGAGATCGAGTCGATGAGGCAAAACGAGGCATGGACATTAGAGCCACTGCCAGAAAATAGAAAAGTAGTCGACTGCAAGAAGCTAAAATCAGATGGCACCATTGGCCGCTACAAAGCAAGGCTTGTCGCGAAGGGCTACACGCAGAGATATGGTGTCGACTATTTTGACACATATTCGCCCATGGTCAAGATGACAAGCATAAGGCTGCTCCTTGCATACACCACACAATACAATATGAAAATTCACCAGATTGACGTGAAAACAGCCTTTCTCCATGGAGATCTAGAGAAAGAAATTTTCATGAAGCAACCTGAAGGCTATGAAGACCCCGACAACAGACAATATGTCTGTCGATTGCAGAGATGCATCTACGGTCTAAAACAGGCATCACGAGCCTGGTACAAAAAGCTTGAGGTCTTCTAAAGTCTCTAGACTTCAATCTTACTCAACCAGACTGTAATGTGTACATCAAAAGAATAAGAAAGGATTTTGTGATACTGACCATTTTTGTGGATATTTTGCTAATGATAGGAAATTCCTTGATGTTGAGCAAAGACATGAAGAGTCAGATTTCTGAAAACTACAAAATCATAGATCTTGGAGAAGCAACAAAATGCCTAGGGCTGGAGATCAGAAGAAATTGAACAAATGACGAAATGCACTTGAGTCAGTTGGAATATGCCAGAAAAGTGCTGAAGCAGTACCACATGATGGACTGTGAAGAGAAAGCCACACCAATGATAGCTGGAGCCAAGCTCACGAAACAGGATTGCCCAAAAACAAAAGAGGAAGAATAGAAGATGACAGGTATACCCTACCAGAACTTAATCGGTAGTATGATGTACTTAACAATTTGTACCAGACCCGATCTGGCTTTCTCTATCTACGCATTGAGCCAATTTTGTTCCAATCCTGGTCTAGCACATTGGAAAATGGCCAAACAAATCCTACAATATCTGAAGGGTACCCAGAATGTTGGATTAACCTACAAAGCTAGAAATAAAGAGAAAGGATTCGAGCTGCATCACTACAGTGATGCGAGCTGGGCGAGCTGCAAAGATGACAACAAGTCCATTACTGGAGGATGTACAATAGGGTGCGGAGCCGCAATCAGCTGGATATGCAAAAAGCAAACCTTGGTAGCTCAATCCTCTGTCGCAACCTCGAAAGTGGCGAATGAGATAGTGTGGCTGCAAATGATGTTGGAGGCAATCGGGATACCACAAGAGGGGCCAAGCACGATGATGATGGACTCTCAGAGTGCCATCTATCTGTCCCAGGATCCTATCTTCCATTCAAAGACAAAGCACATTCCTCTGAAGTACCATCATATTCAAGATTTGATCTCGAAATGAGAGTTCCAAGTCCAGTATATAAAATCAAAAATATGATTGCAGATATCCTTACAAAACCGCTAGACAAGCCACTCTTTACCAAGCAAAGAGAGGCAATTGGATTAAACGAACAAAGCTGCAAGGTTCAAGAGGGAGTGTAAAAAATGGTGAACTCTTGCAACTTTGTCGCAGCACGAACAAGACACGAAGGTCGAACGAGAACGATTTGCGACAACAACAAGTCAGAGACACCTGATAAGTTTATAGAGTTTGTAAAATGGGTTGAAAAGTGGATTGAGAAGAAAGTCAAACAGATACAAACTAACAGGGGTGAAGAATATATCTCCAACCGATTTGTTGATTTTTGTAGCAGTCGTGGCATCCTTCATAAGAAGACTACAACATATACACCACAACACAATGGTGTAGCTAAGAGAAAAAACAAGACTCTCATGGAGGCAACACGATGCATGATGGCCTACTCAAAGGCATTAAGATCACTATGGGCTGAAGCAATAGCTATAGCTGCCTACTTGTAGAACATGATTGGCAAGTCTGGCGTTCCTCACACTACTCCACACGAGGTGTGGTGGGGGGGTAGAAACGACAAAGGAAAAATAGTCGTTGAACTGGCACCATCTCCAAGGAGATCCACAAAGGAAAGAAGACAACTTATTAGGTATATACCAGATAGTTCAGCTTCTATTACAGAAGATTTTTGTGGATTCAGAGTGAACCGCAAACCTATGAAGAGGCAATTGACAGTCCAGAGAAGGACAAATGGATCAAGGCCATGGAAGACGAAATGAAATCCATGGAACTGTATAAAGTGTGGAATCTTGAACAAGTACCAACAGATAGAAAACCTGTCAAATGCAAGTGGATCTACAAATATAAATATGGACCAGATGACAATATATCAAGATACAAAGCCGTGATAGTTGCTAAAGGTTTCTCACAAAAGTATGGTGTTGACTATACATAAACCTTTTTTCTTGTTGTCAAGCATACATCTGTACAAATATTGTTTGCATATGCAGTGGCCTATAGTCTACAGATCCATATTATAGATGAGAAGGCAACGTTTCTGCATGGAGATCTGAAGGAATAGGTCTACATGGACTAGCCATCAAGATTCTTTTGCAAGTCATTTGCTGACTATGCCTGCAGAATGCACAAGAGTATCTACGGACTGAAATAGTCTGTGAGGCAATTGTACAAGAAGAAGTATCACGCATTCAGATCTTTAGGCTTCCAAAATAATTATGGCAACAAAGGTTGTAACCAAGACTCTACAGCTACAATCATGAACTCTACTCATCAATATTAGCTGCACATTCATCGGATAATCTGGACAGGTATTCTTTGATGTACGCCACTGATATTTTCGAAATAGATATTGATTTTTCCACAGTATAGCCGGGCGCTTTAATTGTTTTTTTCGCCTTTGATTTCCATGCATGAACAACTGTATCTACATCCATATGTTGTGGTCCGTCGTTGTTCGGAATCCATTCTTTCTCTAAGCAATTTTTGTACAGCTCCGAGTTGTCAAGTTGTCTCTGGTTTCTACGTTGTTGATTAGATTTTGGTTCATACCATAATGCTTTAAACTCTTTGGCCAAGCCTTATGAGTTTTTCTTTACTTCGACAATTAAAGCCACCCAAATAGGTATGGAACCCTCTACAACATCTTCATCTAGAGGCCGCATTGCAACGAACTTGCCCAACACAACTTTTGTACGTGAAAAATATGGATAGAGGGTCTATCCGTCGCGGCAGATGGACCCCCTCCAATTTTTTTTTTCAAAATTATTTTTTAGAGGGGGATTTCCACATTTCTCGACTCTTTCGAGTTTTCACGTGATTTTTCGGATATTTTGGGGGTTTTCGGGGTTTATGGTTTTTTTTCGAGTTTTATTGGCATTTTTTCAGGATTTTTTTGCGATTTTTTTGGGAGATATCGGGACTTATTCGCAATTTTCGGGATGTGAATCTTTTTCGGGATTGTCCATCCGCCGTGGCAGGTGGACCTCAATCCGAATTTGTTTTTTTCCAAATTGATTTTTAATGGTTTTTCTTAGAAATATATCGGAATATATTCGAGATTTATTCGCGATTTACTCGTGATTTATTCGTGATTTTTGGGATGTTTTTTTTTTTCGAAAAGAAATATGGATGAAGCCATACGCCACGGCGGATGATTTTCCACATTATCAGATTGTTTTCGTGACTTTCGGGATTTTTCGAGGTTTTTGAAATTTGGAGTTTTTTTTTCGGGATTTATTCGATATTTCGGATCTTTTTGGGTTTTATTGACGATTTTTTCGACATTTCTTCGCGATTTTTTCGAGATATATAAAGATTTCTTTGCGATTTACTCGCGATTTATTCACAATTTTTGGGATGTAAAATTTTTTTAGAGATGGATGGACCCCAATCCAATTTTTTTTTACACAAATTGATTTTTAATGATTTTTTTTTTAGAATATATTAGAATTTATTCGCGATGTTCGGGGTGTTTTTTTTTTTGGAAAAAAAAAATATGGAGGAAGTTATCCGTCGCGGCGGATGGTTTTCCACATTATCGGAATGTTTTTGTGATTTTCGAAATTTTTCGGGATTTTTGGAGTTTGGGAATTTATTCAAGATTTCAGGTTTTTCGGGTTTTATTCGCAATTCTTTCGAAAATTTTTGAGATATATGGGATTTATTCACAATTTTTGGGATGTGAAATTTTTTTTGCCGATTTTTGGGATTTGTTCGGGGATTTTCGAGAAGCCATCTGCCCTGGCAGGTGGCTTCCTCCAGAATTTTCTAGTTCTTTTCTGAGATTTTCGCGGATGTTTTCAAAGATTTTCGGAGATTTTTGTGGTCTTTTCGAGGATATTCTTTTCGAGGATTTTCGAAATTGTTTCGCCGATTTTTAAGATTTTTTTGAGAATCTTTTCGGAATTTTTTTCGTCTCTTTTCGATATTTGTTCGGGGATTTTCGGGATCTTTTCGGGGATCTTCGGAGATCTTTTCGAGGATTTTCGCGGATCTTTTTGGTATTTTGTCAGGGATCCTCCAGAATTTTTAAGTTCTTTTCAGCATCTTTGAGGATTTTCGAGATTTCTTCGTGGATTTACGGGGATTTTTTTTGGGGTCGTTTCGGCATCTTTTTGACAACTTTTCGGCATCATCGTGTATTTTTGAGATTTTTCTGGGATCTTTTCGTGTATTTTCATTGATCTTCGCAGATTTTGTTGGGGATCTTCGCGGATTTTCGGCATCTTCGTGGATTTTGGGAATTTGTTCAAGGATTTTGAGAATTTCTTCGGGGATTATCGGGATTTCTTTGACATTTTCGTGGATTTTCGAGATTTCTTCGGGAAGCCGGCGGATGGCTTCTTCCCCCTCACCCATACATCCTCTATTTTGAACTAGAAAGTGGGGCAAGGAGGATGCATGACCCTCTTCATTCATGCACATTTTGTCCTTGCGTGACCCCACTCCTCCCATTCAAAACTCCATTTCTTCTCTCCCCACCTCCCCATTTTAAATGTCCCTTTTTTTATATTCTCTCTCTCTCTCTCTCTCTCTCTCTCTCTCTCTCTCTCTCTCTCTCTCTCTCTCTCTCTCTCTCTCTCTCTCTCTCTCTCTCTCTCTCTCTCTCTCTCTCTCTCTCTCTCTCTCTCTCTCTCTCTCTCTCTCTCAATAAGCCATAAGCGCAGATCATCACTGAAGCTTCTGAGCCATCAGCAAGTCTCATGGGGCATACAAGTGCTGTGATAACATTACAAACTGCAGGATGAAGGCTATATTTTGGTTCAACGGATAAATCTATCAGGGTATTGACGGTTCTTTCTTTCATTCAAATGTAGTGATAATCAAGAAACTTTGTTATAACTAGGCATAAGATGAGAGCCATTGTACAACACTTTGTGCTTTGTTCCACACAATAGTTTTTTTCATTGGACTTACTGATGTTTGCTAGAATATAAAATATGTTTCTGTATTCTGCCTTGAAACATAACGTGTATGGTTTTAAGGCTTGGTTTTGGGGCTAAAATTAGAATGCATCCCTTTGGAAGCACTTTAAACACACACACATACACACACACACACGTCATAACTTCTTGCAACTGTTAGCTCCTTCTGGTGGGTATGTATTTCATGTGATTTTCAGGTTAATGATTGGATAACACCAATCGTGAAGACTAGAATGGTAGTAGATATTGTCAGAACTTGAAGATTCTACTAGCTAGAGCTTTGAAATTACGTTTGTCACTGGGCATTGGACTGTTAATTACTTGAATTACACTTACAAAAATGTTTGAGGTGATGAGAAGTAACATGAAGGTAGGTGTAAATTCTTAGTCAGTTGATGTGCAAATGAAAGACAAATCTGTAAAATGGTGGTAGGCTGGAGTTTAAAATTCAAATTATGAAAGCAACTTCTATTTACTGCAATTTGTATATGTTGCAGGTTTGGAATCTCAGTAATGGACAATGTTTGTAACCTCTCAATGGGCATTCTAACGTAGTCATGAGTCTATTGTGTTGGAAACAAATTTTACTTTCATGTTTGTTTGATGGCTTCATCAAGGTGAGTTTGCAATCTCAGAGGTTTTCAAATTGTTTTGCTCTTCAAATACTGCTCAACATAGGTGTACAAAAAGGGGCATCACCATCTGTTCAAGAAACTGTCATAAAAAACTTTGTTGATTCTCGAGATTTGCGAGAATTTTTGAATTTCTTTCGGGGATTTTCAAGATTTTTTCGTCGGTTTTCTTTGATTTTTGAAATTTTTCTTTCAGATTTTATTTTCATATTTTTTTCGAGATATTCTGAGATTTTCGAGATTTTCGGAAAGCCATCCGCCACAGCGGATGGCTTCCTCCACAATTTTTTCAAAATAAACAAAAAAATGGAGGGAGCTTGGATTAGTGTCAATTTGACACATGTCATATGGTTAATCCCATAAGCAATTCCGAGAAATGACAAAATGAAAAAAACATAAATATAGGGAGTCCCCAATCTAGATTTCCGTTTGCTTTCAAGATTATCTAGTTTGATATCAACGAAATTTCAGAATTTCATTCATCCACTGAGTTTTACCCTTTTTACAAAATGGTAAGAAGTTTCATTTCTACTGAGACTAAGCCAGATGTTTTTTCGAGGAAAAAAAATATAGGAAGCCATCTGCCGCGACGGATGGCTTTCTCCACATTTTAGCTTGAAAAAAAAAAAAAAGTAGAACAATTTTCGTCAACAAAATCTTTTTTTGAAGAAGCAAAAAAAACGTGTAGAAAGCCATCCGCTTATCTAATCTCTTTTTAAAACGACCTGCCGCCAAATGTGAAGTATGACAAAAAGAATATTAAATTGCTTTTCAAATCTATTAATAAATGGTTTGCCAACGATTGGATGCGGGCAACGACTGGTGCGAGCAACAGAACCATATCCACCTTGGTTGGTGATATTCCTTCATCCTTAAGATTAATCGTAAAGTCAGGAATTCTAAAGGCGAAGAAGCCATTTGCTGCGGTGTAGAAGAATCTGAGGAGTCCTATATGAAAGAGGGAATAAAGGCAAGCCTTCACAAAATGAATTTAAAATGCAAGGTCTTTGAAGATTATTACGAGCTCGCAGATCCATTGAAGCAGGACAATTTGTCTGTTCAAAACCTGCAGCTAGTGTTGTTTGTCTTATATAGCTCAGATTCTCCAAATGAAGTTGCTGGATGTGTGCATAGCAAACTTAAATTGTTAATCCTATGCTTCGGAGACAGTGGAAAATCTTCTAAAAGTTTTGTGACTTGTAAACCAATTCACAAAAAGAGAGCAAAACATTGGCAAGGTGTCAACAATATTATTGAATCATTCTCTACTCCAAGTTGGTCCATGTGTCTTTATAGAATGTCTTACTGTGTAGCACCGCTCCGAACAACATTGGAAGAAATTTAATAGTTATCGACAATACAGAAAATGTAAAACAAATGAAAGCGTACTTGGAGGTCCATATCACCTTGGAATCACCCCCAAACACAGATTCTTCAGATTCTTCAAAAGAAGAAGATCTTGATCTAGATAAATCTGAGGGGGGTGACGAATATGTAGAGTTAGATATCTAAACAAGTTTACATACATAGTTAAGTTTGTAATGATGGTTATGCCTAAACCAAAAAAGGCAATATATAGTTATCACCTCAAGCGGTAGGGGTTGTTACCGCTCTTTTTTGATAAATAATAGATACATATATTTTGAAAACTATCTTTGCACATTTCTTATTTGATTAAGTAGCATTGATTTGAATAGATGATATGTATATGTGATGTTTGATGGCCTTTTGTGAATCCTTCATCTATGTAGAGTGGTTGTCAAAGTTTTCAGTCATTTTGTGATTAAATCCTATTTTGAAATTCTCTTGTCCAATTTCGAAAATGGATTTTGAGAAAGTCCAAAATTAATTGAGATAGTGTTATTGTTAGCTTATGAACCAATACTTGCAAAAATACTCGTGAAAGGCCAGCAGGCTTTCTCTGCACAAATACACGGAAACTGCCCAGAGACAGAAACCGTAAACAACCGCAACTGCACTTCAAACGATTTCAACGAAGGCCACTGAAGGCAATCACACCGAAAGCAACCACAAAGCAAAGCAATGAAGACCAACAAAAGGAGTCAATGCCAAGAACCACAAGGCACCAGCCTACGGTCCATTACAAAGTCGAAGCAAGTCGAAGGTCAACACTTACGATCAAGGAGTGAAGACCACGATCACGACGAGAAGCCACCAAGACACCAAAAGATGAAACTTACGGTCACATACGAAGTGAATGAAGGAAGTCCACGAAGGCCACCACAAAGTGATGTTACCAAATACACAAGGGTTGCCAAAGAATTAGGGACGAGCACATAGTTGGGAAGGGGAACCAGAACCAGAGAGGAATCAATTAGCTAGAGAGGAAGTACCACGGTTACCAAGGAGATCTAGCAGGAAAAGGAGCCCATCCAATCGATACACTGAAATGGGATTGGTAGGATACCAGCAAGATCTGGAAATCGGCGAACCAGACGATTGATGCACAACAAAGTTTGGAATGGAGCCAATGGAAGGAGGCCATGCATGAAGAGCTAAAGTCAATAGAGGTAAACAATGCATGGGAACTGGTAGAGCTTCCACCAAGAATGAAAGCCATAGGAAACAATGGGCGTTCAAAGTCAAATATGGAGCAGATGGAAGTGTGGACAGATTCAAGGCAAGCTGCTAAAGGATTCAGTCAAGTCGAGGGAATAGATTATCAAGAGACATTTGTCCCAATCATGAAGATGAGTCTTGATCAGCAAGAGAATAAGGTACTGAATTTGTGCATCACTGTTCTTTATCTCTTTTTTGTTATCTTTTGCTTTTCAGAATATATCCATTCATGTGTTTACCTATTTTTAAGCTTTAAAATTTGCTTTTGCTTATGGCTCATGCATTGTTTGCATGCCTTCGTAAGAATTTTTTAGCGACAACAGATGCATGTTAGTTTAGCCCTCGACAAAGGTTCTAGCCTTAAAAGTTTATACCACCACCACATAATATCTTTTAACATCTACTTTTTTTCCAAACTCCATTCACCGACCTCAACACATAGTATTGTCTTTGCAATGCAAGGCCAAAATTAATTTATTGATGTAAATATCTAGTATTTTGGAGGCAAAAGTTTTGAGATGCACTATTTTCTCAAAAACCAACAACTTGTTAAAGCTGCAATAAATTGGAAGGAAACACCGAAGAAGTTCCCCGACAATAAGCCTCCTTCCCGCAAAAAAGAAAAAAGAAAAAAGACCATACAATGATGCATCCTAATGCCGTTATTTCACCCTCTTTCGCAGAAACATGACATATTCGAGCACATATCTTTGTTTCCTCTCTCTCGCTCTCGCTCTCCGTCTACAAAGAGCTTCCGCTCTTGATCGATCGCTGCGGGAGCGCGGCATCAAATATCACGTCTTCTTCAGATGCGAAAGTTCCAATTGGTGCAAGATTGAAGGATTACAACTCTAAAGGAGAGACGTTTCAGCATTAGGTATTTGCGCATTTTTCATTCTTCCAATGAAGTAGCCA
The DNA here is from genome assembly GCA_029204225.1 of Diphasiastrum complanatum. Taxonomy (NCBI): domain Eukaryota; kingdom Viridiplantae; phylum Streptophyta; class Lycopodiopsida; order Lycopodiales; family Lycopodiaceae; genus Diphasiastrum; species Diphasiastrum complanatum. The sequence continues at coordinate 32,948 of MU832100.1, read as the reverse complement.
ACACATATTGTTCACTAAGAACGAGTCACAAATTGCAAGTTCAATGTCGTTTTCAGATACTTAGCTCAAAAACTACCGTCTGCAACCATTACTCATGAAGCCTCATCGTCACTTATATTCGTTACATCTCTTTTGCAGTTTGGGCAGAAGCAACACCAAGCGATAGAGCGGAGATAACATTTGGCGGAAGAACTGATGATCTATATCTGCAGAAAATCATAGAAATTTTATTTCTACGTGATTCAACTCTCTATATGATTGACGCACTTAGAGCATAGCAGAAAATCTGATTCATCTTATCAGAGACCCAAACGGATACTATGGCAGTAGTTCTTATTTTGGCAATAGGACTGTGCTTGACAGTTATATTTTTTCTCATTCTTCTCATCTCACAAATATACATAGCTTACATGATGAAGAATAGATTGGTAGCACCTGCGACAGCTCCAGTGATTTCGGTTGATAGTGCCGCTGAAACGCGGCTCAGCATGGCGGCAGCAAGTCTTAATTCCGCCAAGTCCGTATTTTTGCAAATATTACAGCGGCAGCTAGATGACGACGAAGATATCGACATCCTGCAGTTAGCTAGCGTGAGAGCGCTTCACACAATACCGGAAGAAACTGGGGAGGTTTTGAGTCGAAGTAATTCTTTATTGGATCGAAGATAAAAATTAAATTTATTGCGTAGACTTAAAGCACTTCCTCCCCAAGAGTTTGAAAAGATATTCCTGCTTGTACGTTTTCTTATGTTATCGTACTTCTTCCGGAATTTGTGTTTCAAGGCAAATCAGCTGAGACAGAAGCATGGTTATATTCCGCAGCTAGTTGACAGTAACACATGCATAATGCTTATCTCTATATAGTCTTCTATCAGAATTTAGCTTGTACATGCTGCACTATTTCAATTCTGGTCTGGACTGCAATTCAAAATTTGAACTTGCATGGTTTTTTGATTGTTGCATCTAGGTTTTTTGTCTTGATATGTGCATTCTATTTGACATCAGCACGAAATGCTTCATGAAGAATATTAAGAACACGTATTTAAAGCTAGCTATTGTTACTACGCAGCATTGAACTGTCATCAGCTTTCAGTTTCCTTCTCATTTTACATCATGGCAGGATATCAGTTGATCTAATTCCTCATTGGATGAAAGATTTATAAAATAGAATTTTTTTGGTCTACTAATTAGAATACTCCATTTCATCTGCAACACTTCAAAATGATGATCCGACTATTAAGTCTTCTTTTATGTTATCACGCTACTCCCCAAATTTGGAATCTAAGGCAAACCTGCAGGCATAATGCTAATCTCTATAGTGTTCTATTTGTCTCTATGAGTATTCACTTTTACTCTCATCTCTCTATTATGCCATAGGAATAGACGTAGACTGATCATTTATAAGCTATCACGATTATAACTTGTGTAAGAGCAAAATTTATAGCAAAATTAGATGCGCTATTATTGTAGTGCAATTAGAGTAGACAACAGATGTATTTTTCGTCACTCAATAATACAGACTACATTCGACAATTCGACACATTACTTGTCTTGTTGTACTACTTTTGTTATTCATGCTTTTATAATCTGAGTTTGATAAATGTCAATGAATGTACAAGAGGAGTGAGAAGCACAAGTAACAAGTACATATTCAATTCTATCACCTTTAAGTACGAATGTTCCAAGTACTTCCTACAAAGCAAAATCCAAGGGCAAAGAGAGGTTTATAATGGATCTACAAACCTCGTGAAATTCATAAAGTCAAAAACATAGTTTGCTATGTCTTCTCATGTAACAGTTTGCAAAAATTAAGCAAATTCAATCAAACTTTTTTCATCTATTTTCCTTACTGAACTAACTTGTGCGGTTTTGTTTTGTGGGCTAATGGCAGGCAACAACCGAGTTTCCTAAAACTTGCTTCACTTTATGGTACTATGTATTGTTAGTTTTTTACAACTTTGTTTAAACATGCCATGCTATAAGACAAAAGGATTCAAAAGGTTTGATCCAGTGATTCGTCAAGAGAGTCATTTATTTTTTACACTTGTGAATGATAGTAAAGCTATGTTTACGGTCATACTGAAATAGTTTTGATATTACATTAACTATTATTTTTGTTATCGAACTATCAAACTATTGGTATCGAACTGTTAATGGAACTATTGTTGTCGAATAGTTATTTGATTGATATACAGCTTATTTTCCAATAGCCATGTCCTTTATTATATTCTTTACTTTCAAAATCAATCCATTGTCTTATTGTGTTCAGATTTATGTCAGTGTGCATCTATGCTACTCCAAATTCTCATTCTATTTGATACTACTCTCATATAAATTTGCCTGAACTATTTGTCGCTTCTGCAACTATGTAATTTGACTTTATATTTGTCTATGTTATTGACCCTATCGATTATGATGACTCCGGGATCAGAACTAAGTAGAATGAGTCAAGTCATTCGACTCGACACTCTAATTCGATTCGATAGGCACAGCACATGCACTGAAAGATTTAAGACTAAGCCCAGAATTTTGTCCAACATGGTATCGGAGCCACTTTAAGTTATGTTATCTCAACTGCTTCATATCAAAATCTTTCTACAGAATCTGATTCTATTAACTGATACAATCATCATTTTCTTGTTCAGATAGTAGCACTAGATTTTCTTTACTAGAGTCACTAATGTTTATCACTATTACTTAGACTAAGTTCCACATGGATCTCCAAAGCAAAGATGGTCTCATCATAGACAAGCTCAATGGATCTTACTATCATTTGTGAAAATTTAAGATGAAAATTGTGCTAACGGCTAAAGACCCGAAGCAGACGACACAACAATTCTAGGTGGAAGTTAAAGGATGGCCAAGCCTTCGTGTTGGTCATTCTCAACATCTCAGATAATCAAATCGGCCACGTATCTGAAGCTCAGACATCGAAAGAAGTCTCGAATATCTTGAGCACATTGTAAGATATGAGGGATATAGCTTCTAAGTTACACCTAGAAGAAGATTCTTCTCCCTCAAGATGTCAAATGGTGATTCATTATAGAACTTACATTAACCAATTAAAGAACCTCCTACAACAGGATGACACCACTATTGAGCTGCGGTCCACGTTATGACATACTCAGATTTAACTCTATCAAGAGTAGTCACTATGTTGTCATACAAGCATGGAGATTGGATTGATCGTACATAGTATATAATATAATCAAAGATGAGTATTTTGTTTTGCTTCATATAATCTGGTCATAGTACTTTGCTGCAACTGATTACTCTATTGTTTTCTTGATGATGACATTGTATCATCTACATGTGGATATCCCTATTGATTTGGCACCTTTGCAGAGAAGAGGAGGCAAAGGAATTCAAATATCTACTGAGGATCGTTCTCGTTACAAGGCAGAAGGAAAAAAAAAAACTTGGATTTGTGGATAGATGGAACATTATATCCACAAGATCCAAACACTTTGACACATCCCACATTCTCTTCAATAACTCATTTAGTTACATGGATATGCAATGGGCATAGTGGATTACTAGGATATTGTGAAAGATTGCAGAACCATGGAAAACAACTTTATATGAATAAAGTTCACTTTTTAGGAGGTGAGTTAATTCAGATATCCTCTTATTGTCAAAATAGAGATTGTCATCTCCAAAAGATGTTGTAAAAAAATGAACAACTTAAAAAAAATAATGAATCATTACAGAAGATAACAATCAATATCAAATCAAAACTAGAGCAAATGCAATCAGTCTTACAGTCTATTTGTATTAAAAACTTACAATTATTGAAGGATGTGGATTTGGCAAAGGAAAAGGCTAAAAGTAAGAAGTGAAAGCGACAAAGTTGCAAGAATACTCAAACGCTTTCAAAAGGAGGTTATCGAAATAGAAGGATCTGTGCATTCAAGTAAGCATATTCTGATTTTTGTAAGTTTTTCAATGGCATTTGGATTTAATTTCAGCTATGGCGATATTCTGTTAACTATCTTTTTTTTTTGCAGATCTGCATTAGTAGCTCCTCGGAATATTAAAGACAATGCTTCACTAGGAATGTCATTGGGCACATTACTGACTTGCAAATCCACTGAGTGTATCATGATGAACAATAGGATTTCAAATGTAAAGTGTAAAATAGTAGAGTCTTTGATGGTGGACATTCAAAAATTTTTAGATATGACTATAGTTCAGGGTGCTTGTGATTTTGCAGGTATAGCAGGGAAGCATATGCAACAATAGTTAAACTAATTAGAGAAGCTTTTAAGCAAGTTCAAATTAGAAAAGTCCCAATCCCTAGGACATATCACTTGAAGAAAGAGAGAGATACATTAAACATAGGTATGCATAAGATCACTGGAACTCCATTTCATATTGAGGAGGTGTATGAAACTGATGGAAGATTGATATTCTATAATTCATCAAACAACTTATTTGTTGATCTAAATTACTTGCTAAGATACATCGTCACATTCTATGATATAACCTATGAAAAGGTGAATGGCAAAATAATCATAGTACTTAAGTTAGATGAGTCAAAAATTGTGAAAGAGCAGAAGATGGAGAGAGTTAGTATAACTCTCATGAATGGTGCTCTATCACAAACAGAGAACCAAGAAGATTTCAGATTCAGTGTCCAGTCAAAAAATGATATATGGTGGTTGGCAGCATTTCAGGTAACTAGCCTCATTATTACATTACATTCATTGAATAGTATTAATTCATTGTAAACTAAGTCTGATTAATTCTTTGGACAGGTGCTGAAGGAGGATCATGATATCTTATCATGGATATTCTCAAGGACATCTTATCCTAGATCATCAAGAACCATATGGGTGGAGGACTTTTCAATGTTCCAGGAGTTGGAGACTTCAATGTTGAATGGCACTTGGCAGGTGATTTGAGAACATTGAAATGTATGTATAATGTCTCTCATGGTGCTACATCAAAACACCCTTGTTTGTATGAAAATGGCAAAAGATGTAACTAGGAGTACAGGAATTACTAGAGAATATGCAGATCCAAATTGCAAGCCTGTGCTGCCTATCCCCTTGAAAAATGTGCATGTTTGCACTCTTCATGCAGAAGTTAGATTAATAGAAAAGATCATTTATCTTCATATAGTTTTTGCTTGGAATACTAAGCCAGCAATTGGAAGTAAAAACAGGAAAATTGTTATAACCAGGACCATGCATTACTTAGAGAATGGAGTTACGAGCAGTTCTTTGTGTGTAGAATTGGATTATCAGTGTAGGAGTCATATACTGCCATGAAAGAGAGATTGCAAAAGGAATTAGGTGTCTGAGACAACCATGCAATCCTCTAATACTGATAACCTGATATGAAGAGAATGTAGAATCGATTAAGACGTTAGAGACAACCATACAATTCTCTTCTTAATAATGTTTGTGTGAGAGGAGCGAGAGTTATTATTTCACAAGAGTGTAGAGGTGTAGAACAATAGCGAATCTGTATATTGAAGTTGTAAATACAACGATCAGACCACAATACAATTGTGCTGATAAGCGTGTGATCCTACTAATAGATTCAAGACAATTGCTAAGGTTCTAAATTTCTCTCTCTCTCTCTCTCTCTCTCTCTCTCTCTCTCTCTCTCTCTCTCTCTCTCTCTCTCTCTCTCTCTCTCTCTCTCTCTCTCTCTCTCTCTCTCTCTCTCTCTCTAATCACTAACTTTGAGGAGTCAGTTATTGATAAAAGACGTTCTCCACTATCTGACCTTACATATCATAATGCTCTATTTACAATCGCTAAATTACATGTATATATATCAGTTGAAAAATCTTGTACTAACTTAATTCTACAATTACAAGATTGATAACAGTTGTTAAGCTGATCAATGGATCAGTTTGTTGATAAAACGTGAAGGCTTTCTGGTCTGATAGCGGCTCCCCATAACCCAAGGTGATGACATCTTGAAACCAACCTGAGGATGGATCATTAAAAAAGACCTAAGTTAGCCGATGAATAAAAAATAAAAGATAAAGGTTTGAGACTATCCTAGCCAAAGGATAGTGGGATTTACATACCAAAGATGCAGAGAGAGAGAGAGAGAGAGAGAGAGAGAGAGAGAGAGAGAGAGAGAGAGAGAGAGAGAGAGAGAGAGAGAGAGAGAGAGAGAGAGAGAGAGAGCATTAAAAACATTCACATAGTTCCTCTTGCTTAAGCAAGACCAAACCCTTTGAAACCTTCATTCATAAGGCAACAAGGTTAAATATAGCTGAGAAGTAAAATACACTATAGTAAAGCACCATACAATAAGACTTATTTCAAGACATCCAGTTGATATCTGTCACCATCCCACAACACAAAACCACGTGAGTTAGTATGTGAGGAAGACAAGTGTCAATGCTGAATGTCAGTTGTTATCCATGTACAAAATATGTTGGAAATTAGGTCCACAATTGTCTCTTTGGTAAATACCAATTTCTATTTCAAGATTCCTCATGCACGTTTATTGATCATTAATCTAGAGCCAGATGCAACCTACTTTGGTTCTATGTCTGCTCATCTGATACCTACATGAATCATGGTCGAATTACTCAAAGTCAACTTCATCGACTTTTCGGCTATCTACATCATAACATGGGGTATTCATTCTCGTCTGTTTTTACATTCGAATGTCAAGCTATTCAAAGAACATCAAAGACCTAGCCATCTTTGACGACTTCGACCATCAGTTCACTAAACAACTTCAAAGTGTCTGAAGTGTCCGACTTGTTCGACATGTTCGACGACTTCAACTGTTGGTTCACTTAACTGCTTCTATCCAAAGTATTCGACTTTCTGACTACTTCAATGAGCAAGAGACTCGGCTACTTCTATCCGAAGTGTCCGAAGCATCTGAAGTGCACGACTTCATCGACAACTTCAAGAAAGTGACTATTTTTCGACAGTAACTTCTTTTCAAGTATTTTGAAGAAATAAACTCTTTGTCAACTTTTTCCCATTTCTCCAAAAATGCGACAAAACAGTCACTTCAACAAATGTACTGTTTTTTCAACACCTTCGGATTTTTTTACAAAAATGTGAAGTGAGAGAAAAATAAGAAGGGATCCTGAGTCGTCTGACCATATATTTATTGTACAACTGTCATAGTAGTTCAACTATTCCCTGAGTACAACAAAGTACTTAGTTAGATGACAAACATTTATTGTAATTAGATACAAGGATATGGTGTATAAATACATCTTCCTTAAGCATTCTCCATGATGCTCCGCCAACAAAGCGAATGATATCGAGCATCCAAGTTATGCCTCCATTCTAGTTGTAACCCATTATTGTGTTGTTCAAGCTTTCATTGTAATATAGAAACAACATTTCTATCATCTGTGTTTAACGTAGATGTATGATGTTGTGATTTGATTACACTCTTACTACTTGTTCATGCGTATTCAGATCACAGATGCTTATGACTCCTTAGTATCTAATCAGACAATGGTTGTCTTTGACGCTTGAGAAACTTGCATTATCACACAACACTATTATTTTACATTCTAAACTGAACTTCATTCTTAATCTGATTTATAGTAATACCACACCTCTTCTAATCTCTTCGGTGGACTGTACTCATTCAACGGCTTGAGTATGAATTGACTTTTAAGATCCTGTAAATGAGAATGCTTGAGCTGTGAGTCTATTTTTGCAACTACAATCATTTGAGACTGTTGTTTGCTAGCAGCATCCCATAAGAATGGCAGAGTTGTTCCGCAACTATTTCTTTTTCTCTTCCTCCATTCGAGTTACCCATTTCAACATATTGATATTCTAGCATAGCTCAATAAACTGAGAGATTAAGATTGTTCTATTTGTATTACTGTCAGCATGTCTCTTACTGGTAACTCCTCATCTTCTTCATCCAACGAAGCTAGAATCATTGACAAGTTCAACAGTTCTAACTTCTACATCTGAAAGTTAAAACTCCGGACTATGTTGATAGATAGAGACCTTTGGGATGTTGTAGACAGGTCTCACCCGAAGCTAGAAGGCGCTAATCATCAATTAGCTAAGGCATAGAAGATCAAAGATCAAAATGTCCTAGCAGCAATCACGCTGAATCTAGTTGACTCCCAAATATCCCAAATATTGAAGAAATGTAGAGAAACACCAGTAGCCTGTCCGTCAAGGACAAGTCACTAGCCCTATACACCAAGAAGAAAGATTATTCCAAGCGTAGTAGCAATAGAAGCCTCATACTCAAGCTGAGAACAATGGATCATGCAAGAAGCTATTCTGCATATATTGTAAGAGAGCTACTCACGACATCAAGGAATGTCGAATCCGCATCTACAATGAGGCAAAAAAGCAGCAACAACAACAACAGCCAAACTCCTCCAATGCGACGGAATTCAAGAAGCAAGATTCTGATGGAGAGAAACCATCACACATGTTAATGGCTTACAAAAGTAACAACAAAGACTACGATAGCTGGTACCTGGACAATGGTGCTACCCAACACATGACTTCTCATAATGAATGCTTTATTGAGTACACAACTTATAGTAGAAATCAATTCATCTACCTCGGAGATTCAAGCACCATCTGCTTGGAATGCAAAGGGACAGTCAAGATCGTATTCAACAACGAGCTTCCTATTTCTGTTTCAAATGTTCTTCACATACCTTACCTATCTAAGAACCTATTATCAGTCTCTAAGATAATTGATGAGGGCTACACTGTTACTTTCTCTTCTGAACAGTTTACAATCTTTGATGAAGATATCACTCTGACTACATGCACTAGAATCAAAAATCTATATGTATTCTTTGACTCTATTGCATTAGCTAGTACTTCTCGAGAAAAATGTAAACGATCGTGCTATTCTGTGGCATAGTCGATTTGGACATGCAAATACAAGATCACTTTGTTATTTTGAGCTTGAAGAGATCAAGGGAGAATTTTCTTGTGCTTATTTCCCATCTCAAAATGGGGTTTCCGAAAGAAAAAATAGATCCTTATGTGAATGTGCTAAAGCAATTCGGATTGAAGCTTCTTTGCCTATTGAATTTTGGAGAGAAGCAATAAACTGTGCAAATTATTTGTGCAATCGACTACCTCACAATACTCTTGCAGGATGATCACCATATGAAGTCTTATTCAAGAAGAAGCATAAGGTTGATCACCTTAGAGTTTTTGGATGTACTTGCTTTGTACATATTCCCTTAAAAAAAGAGAAAAAGATGATCCAAATTCAAGCAAAGGGATCATGGTCGGATATTCATCCAACAAGAAGGCATATAGAATAGAATTTATGTTCCCTCTAGCTCATCACAATTGAGAGTAGAGATGTTATATTCCATGAGAACCAGAAATACATCTTTGATGAGGCCAAGATCAAAGAGTCTTATTATTTCTCCTATTATTTCTCTTGAAGATTATCATGGAGGGATGGGGCCGAGAATTGAGGAGGAGTCACCTCGAGTCTTCTCACCTAGAAGATCACTAAGAGAAAGATCCGAGCCTAAGAGGCTCTCATTTGGTGAAAAAGACAAACTATGCATAACTAGTGGAACTTGATTCCACTAGTTATACATGTTTTATCTCACATGAAGAGCCAAAGGATGTCAAGAGACACTCAACTCAAAAGAATGGTTTTTAGCCATGAAGCAAAAATATGATGCATTGATCACCAACAAGACATGGGAGCTGTGGATCTTCCATCCAGCAAGCACACTATTGGTTGCAAATGGGTTTTTTGAGTCGAATATAATCAAGATGGCACAATCAACAAATATAAGACAAGACTTTGTGTAAAGGGCTTTTTCGAAATTCATGGACTTGATTATGAAGAGACCTTTGCACTTGTTGCAAAGATGGTGTCAATAAGAATTATCATATCCATTGCTTGTTTTTTCAAATGGAAGGTGTTCCAATTAGATGTCTCAAATGCTTTTTTAAATGGATATCAATCACCATATTGGGTCTATTCAATCTGGATGAAATATAATCTGTCAGAAAATTAAAAAATTAAGTTAGTCTTATAAGATCGATAAATAAGATATTGAGAATATTAATGACATTGAGATTGTAGAGTCTCACCTGTTCGCAATGTTGTGGCAATACTAAAGTGCCACGAGAGTCCATCAATATATATTTTGTTGAGTCGATTTGAACAAACTTTGAGTTATCATTTCTAATCGTGGCATTGCTTCCGATAGATGACTTTAATCAAGTTCACATCAAAAATAAATTTGTCCTTAGTCTCGTACTCGAATATGTTGCAATGTGCTGACATAGTCTAGGTTGCCTGAAATGGCATTCACGTCCCTCGCACTAGAACAACGCTCTTGTTGAATGTTGGCCATTATGAAGTAGTAAGTTTTCGCTACAATTATCTAACCTATTTTTGACATGGTATTAGAGCTATTTCACTACTTCTTTATCTGATTCCTTCATGATATCATAGTGAAAGCTCTAATACTTGATATCTTTCGTGATATCAAATTGATATCAAACTCTTCAATTCTTTCTAACCTTTCAATATCAAAGAATTGCTTTCCTATTGTTGTAATTACTACATCTTAGCGTCATCGATACAATCGACAGACTAAGTTCCAGATGGATTCTCAAAGTAAAGCCGGTCTTATCGCAGACAAGCTGAATGGATCCAATTATCATTTGTGGAAATTTAAGATGAAGACCTTGCTAATCGCCTACTTATTATGGGATGTTGTTACAGGTATAGAAATAAAACCTAAAGACGATGACTTAAAGTGGAAATCGAAGGACGGTAAAGCTTTTGCGCTTATTATCCTCAATATATTAGATACACAGATTGGACACATAGTTGAAGCTAAAACATCAAAAGGTGTTTGGGACATCTTGAACTCACTATATGATGTGAGAGACGTAACTACCAAATTACATCTACAAAGAGAATTCTTCACATTCAAGATGTCTGTTGGTGATTCTCTTTAGAATCATATTAACCAGTTTAAGAATCTCTTGCAACAGATGGCCGCTGTCGGATCAGTCATAGACGATCAAGACGCAATTATGACATTGCTTTCAAGCTTGCCCTCTACATATGAGAACTGAGTGATGATCATATCGACACACTCAAACTTAACTCTTACTAGAGTTATCACTATAGAGTGAATCACGTCTAATATTCCTGCAAGTGATTGTGCGGGCTCCCATTCACTTATGCATGATGGATAGAAATCTGAAAGAAAAAAACAATGTTGAGGCATTTAAATCATAATCTGAAGAGCATCAATAAAGAAAATCACCTATGATTGTTGTAGAGTGCATATGTTTTGATATACTTACAATTACATTTTTGATGATCATGAGAATTGATATCATGTACTTTGATTTCTGAATGCATATATACATGTTGTACTAAGACTTCTGATATCGATTGACCTCACGGAGTAGTCTTAAACTCCAAAATTTTTGCTTTCCAATAAGATTTGTAAGTCATTTTTGCTCTTTTCTTTTGTCAAAAATTATCCTTTGATGATGGATGCAGCAATACCCATGAATTCTTCATATATTTTGTTGGCTTCTAGTTATCAGCTTCATCTTTCTCATTGTAAAGAATCACAGACTCGATTGTAGATTTGGGTCTCCTTGCCATTGCTATTTTCAAAGCTTGGGCGTCAAAAATCTCTGATATGATACTTAATTTCAATTTTTCGTATCACATTTAATCTAATGTGAATGCCAACATAGTCACAGTTACTGTGTATACCATATTTTATGTAACTGTACATACTGTATTTCTATAACTGTAACTAGTATAGTTAGAAAATTTCATTAAACTAACTAGCATAGTCAAGTAAATTTAACTTGAGGTATTGACGTCGGACAGATTAGCACGTGTCGAGTAGGAAGAAGAAACCAATGAGATACGTCCATGCTGCTCGGACACAAATTTCAAAGTTTCCTACATTGCATTTTTATTTCTCAGTTAATTTGAACTACGTTACGTAGATTTCAAATCTGTGCATTTTGATTGGGTGTGATGATGGTCGAAACTAAAGAAAAAAAATAAAAGTATCTTTACAAAGGGTCTTTTTGATATTGAGAACTCCTCTAATGTTTGACTTATATAAAAATTAATTTTTTGATATGGTCTAATGCTTGTTACTCTAATCAGCATGCCTTTCGTCCTAATACAATAATATGACGACTTAGCCTATCGCTAAAATCTATAAGTGAATAAGAACCTTGGACTATGTATCTTTCATTTTAACCATGCTATAAAATAGTAATGTTTATTTTGTACATGGATAACAACTAACATTCAGCATTGACACATGTCTTCCTCACATAATGACTCACATGGCTTTGTGTTGTGGGACCAGTAAGATTCTCTGCACTATTATGACAAAAACAATTGAAGCGAGTCGGTTTGATTGAAAACATAAATTGCATGCGACATTATGGGAATTCAAAACCGCTTATAAGAGTAGCACAAATCAAATACCCTTTCAACTAGTTTATGGTCAAGATGTTGTCATGTCAATTGAATGGTAGCCGACTATGTAAGTTTTGACAGCTTGCACTGCCAATTCAGTTAGCATGACTGCGATGATGCTTTTATCTATTTTTCAATTTCTTGTTTTTACTACTTAATTGATATTTTCTTTTGGAAAAGATTGTGTGAAAAAACAAAAAAAAAAAAGACGTCCACGTTGGCAAGCCAAAAAGGCTGTCCATGGCATATGACACCTTCGTCGCCTGAATGGGCACAAACGTCGAATTCTGACGTGTCTGAAGGATGTCGAAATCTGACGTCTATTTCAATCCTCGAATTTGCGCGATCCAGCGCTTTCTCTCTCACTTTGTTTTTTGCAGGTTGGAGCGTCTTTGGAGCGATTGAGGGCGATTGAAGATCAGTGCTTGAAGGCTTGAAGATCAGTGCTTGAGGGTGGTTCAAGATCAGTGCTTGAAGATCAGTGTTTGAGGTAGGTGCTTGATTTTTGTTTGTTTTGCTTTTTGTTTGTTTGTTTGAGGTGGGTGTTTGTTTGTTTGTTTTGAGAAGAGAGAGAGAGAGAGAGAGAGAGAGAGAGAGAGAGAGAGAGAGAGAGAGAGAGAGAGAGAGAGAGAGAGAGAGAGAGAGAGAGAGTGTATGTTTCTAAATTTTGCATTGATTTAAAATGGTTTTGAATGGTCTTGTAATAGATTATTAGTATTATTTAGGATAGTTTGGTAGTAATATATTGTTCGATTTAGGGTAGAGAGAAAGAGAGAACTCTCTCTCTCTCTCTCTCTCTCTCATCTACCATTCTTAGTCCTAAATAAATATAAATCTAACAATCTATTATTACCATAGACTATGTATTTATCTATAATCTTAAATGTTAAACACACACACACTTACACTATCTTAAATAATTGTAACAATCTATTATAAACACTATCAAAAATAAATCTATTATAAACACTATCACAATCTATTATCTCTCTCTCTCTCTCTCTCTCTCTCTCTCTCTCTCTCTCTCTCTCTCTCTCTCTCTCTCTCTCTCTCTCTCTCTCTCTCTCTTAAAACCTTATTTTTCAAAAAAAGATTCCAAAATTTTTCAATATCTTCAAGCATACATCTACACTCCGCCTCTTTTTTGTGAACATGTTAATCATTTTATTGATTTAAAATTTGAGAGAGAGAGAGAGAGAGAGAGAGAGAGAGAGAGAGAGAGAGAGAGAGAGAGAGAGAGAGAGAGAGAGATAAGGGGGTGAGAGAAGAGGGAAGAAGTGTATGTATTGTGTTTTGCATTTTGAATTTAAGATAATAAAGAGAGAGAGAGAGAGTGTGTGTGTGTTTGATTTGATTAAGATTTAGGGTAGTAGATGAATAGAGAGTGTGTGTGTGTGTGTGTGTTTGTGTTTAACATTTTGCATTGATATAAAATTTAAGATGATATATATATATATATATATATATATATATATATATATATATATATATATATATATATAGAGAGAGAGAGAGAGAGAGAGAGAGAGAGAGAGAGAGAATGTGTGTGTGTGTGTGTGTGTGTGTGTTTTGTATGCATTAGTTTAGGGTATTTAAGAGTGATCGATAAATAAATAGTGTTTGATAGAAAATTTTAAATATTGTTTATAATAGATTGTTAGAATTATTTAAGATAGTGTATGTGTGTGTTTGAGAGGATGTGTATGTGTTTTGAATTTTGCATTGATCTATAATTTACGTTAATAGACAAATAGATATAGGTAGTGTTGGGTAGTAATAGATTCTTAAATTTATAATGTGTGTCTATAATAGAGAGAGTGTGTGTGTGTGTGTGTGTGTGCGCGTGTGTGTGATTTGATTAAGATTTAGGGTAATAGATAAATAGATTGTGTGTGTGTTTGTGTGTGTTTAACATTTTGCATTGATTTGAAATTTAAGATGAGAGAGAGAGAGAGAGAGAGAGAGAGAGAGAGAGAGAGAGGGGAGGTGGGAGGGAGGAAGTGTGTGTGTTGTGTTGTGTTTTGCAATTTGAATTTAAGATGAGAGAGAGAGAGAGAGAGAGAGAGAGAGAGAGAGAGAGAGAGAGAGAATGTGTGTGTGCATGTGTGTTTTGTATTATGCATTAATTTAAGGTATTTAAGAGTGATAGATTATTAATGAATAGTGTTTGATAAAAAATTTATATTAGAAGTATAGAGAGAGAGAGAGAGAGAGAGAGAGAGAGAGAGAGTGTGTGTGTGTGTGTGTGAGTGAGTGTGAGTGAGTGTGTTTTGATTAAGATTTAGAGTAGTAGATGATTAGATAGTGTTTGATGGTAATTGTATGTTTGAATTTGCTTATAAGAATGGTTCAATTTGCAATATACTGTTATTTTTTAATTGCTTGTGCATCTGACAAAAATATTCAAAAAAAAGAGAGCAAGCGTTTAAAGAGCGAGCAATTGCATGTTTGCAGTTAAGCTTCGAGTGAGTTTACCAGTGAGTTTGTGTTATTTCAATTTATTTTATTATTAAAATACGTTATCTAACATAGTAAGAAATTAAATGTAATTCATAATTTTCATTTTGTTCAAAGCAATATCGTATTTTACCGCATACAGTAGCAATTAGTTAATATGCAAAGGTGAAATGTAGATAATTAAAATTCCCAATCCTAGGAAGGTGTGTAGCCCTTACTTTTCTCCCGTTAAAGGTGGTGTTCTAATCTTTCCAACTTGCATGGAAAAAGCTACACGCCGCAGGGAGGGAATATGTGGTGACATTCTGAAATAGGACATAACCACAAGGTTCGGGTATTATAATTATCACATTCAATTCTATCTAAAAAAGTATACATAAAAAGTATTGCGATCAATATAAAAGAAATTGAGTGCAAGTGAATTTAAGTATTAATAATCATAGATCATTCTCATCATTTACATAATTTTCATCATCACACAAGTCTTGACACTCATCTGAATCTAGGTCTAGGTGTAATCGTAAATTTTCAATCGTGTCTCTTTGATGATGTGAGCTACCCTCATATTTAATCTTCTCTTCTTCTAGTTCTATCTCATCCTAGATGGAATATAATCTGTCAAAGAATTAAAAAAAAATTAAGTTAGTCTTATAAGATTGATACATAAATAATTGGAGTGCGAATATTAATGACATTGGAATTTTAGAGTCTCACTTGTTCGCAATGTCATGGCAATACTAAAGTGTCATGAGAGTCCATCGATATACATTTTGTTGAGTTGATTTGAAAAAACTTTGAGTTATCATTTCTAATCGTGGCGTTGCTTCCACGATAGATGACCTTAAACCATTTAACGCCAAAAATAAAGTATTTGTCGTTAGTCTAGTAATCGACTTCATAAATATGTTGCAATAGGCCGACATAGTCTAGGTTGCCCGAAATGACATTAGAGTCCCTCGCACTAGAACGACTCTCTTGTTGAAAGTTCCCATTATACCACAATCATATGTACATCGCTTGTTGTCAACTCTCTCAACACAGTAATGGTGTCCATATGCCCACATGGCAGTGTATGATGTATACTAAAACACAAAAAAAAAAAAAAACAAATGTGTGTAGTTAGAAATACTATTCATATATTGAGTAGTACAATAACAAAACTTCACAAAAACAATATTACACTAACCTTCCATATTTAATCACTTCTTCTCCATTTTTGGATGCTTTTAGCATCGTATCAAAACCCATTCACAAGAGCATTTTGAAGGTAAAGGCTCCAAAGGTTCATCGTTCTCCAACGTCCTCCTTCTTCTTCGATTGATATTTCTTCTTCGTTTCAATGTTATGTTTCTTTTCTTTTTAGCTTCGTCATACCTTGAAATCCACTTTTTCATTTGTCCACAATTATATAATATGAATGTGTCAATTTTCTCTTTTAATTGAGGAGGAAGTAACTTTTGCACACCATTTCCTTATGGTACTTCACCCTTAACACGTTCATCTTCTTCTTCACACCACATTTTTGGACTTGCAGGACGCAATTGTGAGATTATTTCGGTGATATAAAACAAAGACTTCTATACAAGCCAACTTTCTGCAATGCTATCTTCTAACCTTGTCTTTTGTCTCACAAAGCCCTCCAAAACTTTCATAAAGCGCTCAAGGTAGAACATCCATCTCATGTGCACGAATTCCAACAAGAAGAGTAATTCGAGGAGAAGGAAATTCATCGTGATATGGCATGACGGGGTTATAGGGATGGGCAATCCAAGCCCTCCTGGTGTTCAAGAAATGATTGAAACCGTGTAAAAGCGGATGAATGAACACTGGATAAATACAAGATTCAGAGAGATGTTGCGGCCGCTAAGATGCATGGGATAGGCAATCCTTGGTTGGGCTCGAGCGGAAAGGCGGGATTGCAAGCAAGCATGGTAATTGAACTTACACTACTCTTATAGTTTATTTTGGATTTCATATGCTTTTATTTTTTAATATGCATTATGACTAGTTGCTCCAACGTAACCCTAAATTAATTTCAACTTAAATTGAATACATGGATAGTTGGCAGACTATGGACGTTTGCCAACTAAGGATGAATACGAATTTGCCTACAAGGAATCATACGATGCATTAGTCGACAAACTAAAGAGCGAGGGTCATCCTCCAATACTAGTTTTTTATTCATACTAATGTGGTTTGTATTCTGACGTCAATTTTATTTAATTTAATACGATCAAGTATTAAATTTTAATGTAGTTTGTTTGCTTGTGTTCATGCAGACTGGACGTCGCGACGACGATGAGTAGATTAGGCTTATAAATTTTAGTTGATGTTAGATCTAGAAAGACTCATGTGACATTAAAGCACCAATTTTGTAATACATTGATTAATATTATGAAAATATTATTATTGCAAATGATTGTGCCATATTGCCATTGCTTTTATATGTGCAATATTTTTCTTTCAAAAATTGCAATGTCAAATTTAGAGATGTGGATTGACGTAATAAACAACCAAAAATTTAAAACCATGTGCAATGTCAGATTTCAAAACAACAATCAATATCATATATAGAAATCTAAATTAAATTAAGCACTTTATCCTTGTAGAAAATTGGTTCTCCCTTGCATTCTTGAACTTAACAAAGACATCATACACTTCATCTTTTCTCTTTAGTAGATAGATCCAACAAAATATACTGAAATCATCAATAAAAGCTACATACATCTTAGTTACACTATTGCTAATTGTAGTAATTCCCTGAATTTTCAAATGTACAAGTTGAAAAGGCTTTGTAGATCTAGTATAAGATAGTCTATGTGACTTAGACAAAGCACAAGACTCAAAAACATGATTTATGCCACTTAAAAAACTTGGAAGACCTATCACAACCTTCTTTCCAGCCATTACCTCCAATGACTTGAAGTTGAGGTGTCCCATCCTTTTATGCCAAACCTCTTGAATAGGTATTTGCTCTCTTGCAACACATCCAACTTGGTTAGCAATAACACAAGCATCTAGTTTGAACAACTTCCCTTGCCTTTTACCTTTTTCAATCAAGACATCCTTTCTTTTGATCATACAAGCATCTCCATCAAACTCAACCTTGAGGCCTTTACTTAGCAATTGACTCACACTAAGCAAATTCTTGGTAATAGATGGAATAGACAAGACATCCTCCAACTGAACGTTCCTATTTGTAGAGAGAGAAATAGGAATTGTGCCAATCCCTTTGATTGCACACTCACCATCATTGACTGTGTAGATCACCCTCTTGTCATCTCCATATGCCAACAACGAAGTGAAGTACTCGTTGTGAAAAGTCACGTGTGAACTTGCTCCACTATCAATCCACCAAGGATCTAGATCTCCATCATTAGCAAGCATACATGAAGACATCACAAAAGCATCATCATTTGCATCTTGAACATGCAAACCATCCTCATCAAGAGTAATATTACCTTGCTTGTCTCCTTTATCTCTCTTCTTCTTGTAGCACTCACTTGCAAAGTGTCCTTTGATGCCACAATAGATGCACTTGAACTTTCATCTATCCTTATTTTTGCCATTTAAAGAAGTCTCCCCTTGATATTGCCCTTTAGACCACTTACTTTTGCTTTTGTCTTGAATTTTTCCTTTGTGAACATAGCCTCCTCTTCAAGTGTTGATGTAGATCCACCTCTTGCTTGAAGCCTATATTCTTCATTGATCAAGATCTCTTAGAGATCCATCAAACTTGGCAAAGTCTTTTGAATAGCTAAACTTTGAACAATGTTAGAATGAGCATCCAACAAACCATTAAGAATCACTTGAACAAGCTCTTCTTCCTTAATGTTCTCATCAATGCAAGTTAACTCATCATTCAATGCTTTCACTCTCAAAACAAAAGTGTTGGGACTTTTTTCACTCTTCTGCAAACAAGAAAAGATTTGTCTTCTTAAAGTCAAAACTCTAGAAGTAGACTTGGACTCATAAAGCTTCTTCAAAGCTTCCCAAGCCTCACTTGATGAAGTACACTTACCAACTTCCTTAATAAGCTCATTGGTAACATTCATCTTGATCATGTGTAGAGCCCTTTTAAACCTCTTATCATACCTCGCTTGATCTTGTTGTGTTGCTGGCCTCTCCTCCAAACCTACACCAATATCCAACATCATTCATCTCAAGAAGTGATTCCATCCTCAATTTCCACAATGAATAGTTACTTGAGGTAAGCATGTCATTGGAATGACTCCACTTGATGTTGCCATGTAGCAATGACCTGATCTTCTCTTTCAACCTGTTTCAATGCACAAAGAACTCCTTTGAACAACAACAAATGTTTTCAAAGAGAAATCACAAAGATTTGAAGCTACTCAATTATCTTCTAGCACTTATACCAAGCAAATCAACACATAGAATAGTGAAATCTTGATCAACCTATGATCTATCCTCAATCTAATGACTCTTGACACTTCCTAAGATTGAAGCACACTCAAATGAGGTCCATCAACCTCACTATCTAGAGATCTAATAAAAATTTGGGTTTTGACAAAATCACAAAAAAAATGAATATTTCAAAATCTATATGCAAATGTCAAAAACTTGATATGCAATCTATTAGCCACCACTTAGGCTAATCCAATGATCCAAAAATTGGAGAAATCCAACATGTGAATTCAAAATGATCAAGTTTATAAACCTATATAGGGTTTTGATCTACAAAAGATCCAATCTACAAATGCAAGAAACTCAATTTTGGTGTAGAATCCTCTTTAGCATGCTCTAGCCTTGATATTTTCACCAAATCATTAATAGATATGATTTTCTCCTTCATATCCTGAAATACAAGCTCTAACTCCATGTGAAAAAATTCAGATCATTGATGATCCAAATCCATAAACTGATCTTGGGTTAGAAAGAGAACAAATCAACAATCCTGCCAATGTAAAAAATCAGCATCTACTCTATGAATGAGATGCAAACTCTAATAGAACTTAATCAAAAATGAATCAAAACATAAAAAGTAGTTTTTGTCCGTACAAAACCAGCAAGCTACTGTATTTCACACGTATGGATCTAAAAATAACATTTAATGATCATTCTACACATAGAATTGCAAGCAATCACAAGTATAGTGTACCAATGGATAGTAGAACCCAAGAGAACCATCTATAAACATGAAATGAGATAGAGAAGAGACAAGATCTATTTCTCTACATCCTTTTATAACAGGTCCGAACCCTATTTGGCCACTTGGCTTTCCCTCCAAAATGTAAACCCGACTATTTTTGGGACTAGATTCAATGTACCCAACATTCAAATTTGAATATACTCAAAATCGACAACCAACTCTCCCACACTTTCAAAAAGTGTATATTCAAATGAGATTTAGACTAATTAGCTTTGGAAAGTCAAACTCTAAGTCTAATATAAAGTTGGCGTCAATTTGCCATATAAATAAATGTAACAAATATGACTAACTCCTACTCACCTAATTCTATCTTTTGAGAACTCCTATCCACTATACATATTCTCCTCTCATAATAGCCTACAAAAATGAACTGTTATTTGAGATAGTTTGCAGTTTTATTTGAACAATCTATAGAAATACACGCAAAATCGAGATCGAGCAAATGACAACATGTTTTAGCTTCAATACTAAGTATTTGAGTTCAACGCAAACAACTTTCATCAAATCGACTTAAAGTGTCAATTATCCATTATCAACTATTATCGACTATTGACTTGAACTATCGAATCAACCATAATAATGATATCACTCAAAATGGAGTAGTTTATTTGTCAAATCCAATGTCACTATTCGATCATGCTATTGTATGCAGATAATTATCACTGTCCACCTAATCGACTACAGTTCATAGTATAAAATGTGTTGATCAAATTAGTCTCTTCTTGTAATCACTACTTAGTGTTAAACACATTATGTATGAGCACTGATTAGATGATAAACTTTGTAACTTGTATGTATAAACACAGAGTAAGATCAGTTGAAACGTAGTAGGATCACAAAACTTAGCATGCAACTAATGTGAACCTCATTGATTACATGATTCACTTTTTTGATCTGATCATTGTGCCCCACCCCCCCCTTTTCCCCCATACTCACATCATGGGAGGGAGGGGTGGAAGCATGGGTGTGCTGATACTGTCCACAATCCACTATAGCCCGGAGGGAGAAAGGGAATTTTGGGGTGTGTGTGTGTGTGTGTGTGTGTGTGTGTGTGTGTGCTTGGATGCATGGCCCCCCTCCTTACAAGATTTAAGATAAGTAAAGAGGGGGGGGGGGTTGTGTTGTCCTCTCCTCCCCCCCTCCTCCCAATTTTTTTTTTTCAAAATGGGGGCCCAAAAATATATCGGACTCTCTTTTCTCTCATTCCAAACTAAAAAAATAAGTCGTTTAAAGGTGAAGAAGCAGCAACACCAACAACCAAACTCTAGCAATGCAGCGGAATTTAAGGAGCAAACCCTTGATTACGACAAACCATGTCTAAAAGTTTTTTATTGATTTCAAAGATAAATGATGAGGGCTACACTATTACATTTTCTTCTAAATAGTGTACAATTTTCGACAAAGAGGAGACAAGTCTGAAGAAATTCAACAGGAGACACCATTCGAATTTGGTCAACCAATTGCTCGAAGATCTTTGAGAACTCGAATAATGTCTGAGAGGTACACACCTCAATTTTTCTGGACTTCATCTGGAGATCCAAAGATCCTAGCCGAAGCTATTGGCTCTAAGGATGTTGTGAAGTGGCATGAAACAATGGAAAGCGAGTACAACTCACATTTGTGAAACCAGACCTGGACCTTGGTCGACTTCCCCACTCACAAGAGAGTTATCGACAACAAGTGGATCTTCAAGAAGAAGATCAATTTTGATGGTTCCATTGCAAAATAGAAAGCAAGGCTGGTGGCCAAAGAATTCACTCAAATCCAGGGAGTGGATTACCAAGAAATATTGAGTCCTCTTGTCAAAATGCAGTCAATCAGAACAGCCACCAAAGATCTCGAAATGCATCTAATGTATTGTTGTGCATATTTTCTGTATATAAATAAAATAGCCGAAAGTAGAAAATAAGTTGTGAGAGTCGTGGCATCCTGCGAGCGTAAGCCCATAGCCCAATGAGCACTTGTAAAGTCATGTATTTTAAATAAACTAGACTTTGGGCCATGTAATCAAAATAATGTTAAAAAGACCAAAGTTTAAGTTAGCTAAGTTTGCTAAGTTTTGTTAATTAGCCAAAAGTCAAAATGGTGGTAGGTGGGGTGTGCTTCTTTGTGCACCATAGATTAGAATGTGTTTCTTTTGAAGGGTTAGAATTTCAATCCTACCTTTGTGAAGTAGCCAATAGAAACCAAGGGGCAAGGGCATCCCCAAAGATAAAAAGGTGTACAAAACAATAGCGGACGCAACCGCGTACTCAAAATTGTCTAGTAATTGATAACTCTGTCTGATGCACTTTTGCTAATAAGCTAAGTGCTGCTAGCAATACTCTGATAAAACAACAACATTATTATTATTTTTAAATGTCACTAAATGATGAACTATTTATACTAACAAGGAATGTCATCTAGGCTTATCCAATTAGGGCAGTTACAATTGGCACTTAGCCACAATGTGCTGACACTTATCCAGTTAGCCAAATTAATTATCTGGTAACAAACGGTAACACGATCCAGTTAGCCTTTGATAATTCGTTCGATAGTTCGAACTGTCGAAGCCACATGTTGTTCGATTTTCTTTATTTATGCAGACTATGTAAAAGCATGAATAAAACTGCAAAGTTGGATAAATGAATGAGTGTAGATTAACAGTAGGATAAAGGAAAATAATCCAAAATCGTCGTGTCCTTGACCTTGGCCTTCATGCCAATCACCTTGATTTGGACTATCATTTGATCATTTTCGGGATTGTTGGAATGATTCTTGTTTGAGTTTCCGCCTCTCGATCGGTGTCTTCCAAGCCCTAATCTGCTACCATGTCCTTTGATTGACACAGAGCTTGATCAGATCCCCTGTCGTAATGACTTAAATTCTTTTGGCGTTATTCTTTCTACGAAAGAAATCCATTTGATTTGTCATGATTATCTCATGTGGCTATATTAGTTTTCCAAACTGCATAATTGCCAGCTCCTTTAAGTTTGCTAGACTCATTGAGTACAGTTTCACTCTTACAACTTTTCAATATGAGATATGTTAAGGAAGGTATGCCAATTAGAAATATTTGGTCTTAAAATCATTTAAAACTATCCTTAAGCTTGAAAAATGGCAATTATCACCAAACTACCATTTTGGAAATTTTTTTGTCATGCACGTATCTCTGATTCGGGAGATGTCCACATTAGCGCCCTTTGCAACGATATAGATCCTGTCCAATCAGGTCTAAAAAATAGTTGTCCCGCTTGGCCAAATTAACATTCTATTTTTTCTTTTTCCTACAAGGATATCAAGAGATAGGACCTTAGCAAAATACATGGCAAAGTTTCACTTGCCCAAAAATATGCACGCCTGGTCCATTTCACAATTTGAATTTTATGAATGTGAATGCCAATTTATAATTGTCATGGGAGCATAAGTCATTTATAATCCATTACACAACAGAAGGCTTGGACGGGCACACGACATTTTATTAGGTTTGGACTCCTATTTTTTGAAGCCTAACCCATTATGCAATGAAAGGCCAAGCACAAAACATTTTGCTTGGTTCGAACTCCCGACCCTTTGGGCCTTGCCTAAAACTTTTGGGCTTTCTCATTGGGCAAAATGTCGTCTTGCCTACACTTTTAGGAGTCTTTTTTGGACAAAGTGTTGTGTGTCCAACGCCCTCCATTATACATAACATTATTGGCAATGGCCTTAGAAAAAGAAAAGAAAAAGCCATGGGGTAGGCCCACTCCAATAAAGTAATTGTATTGAAAAAGCAACCAATGGGAACTTATAGAGCTTGTGGTTACATATATAATATCACCAACTACTCACGTGATTGAATGTTTAGATGGGCCCATCACACATGGCTGTCTCCGTCTACTAAAATTGGTAAGAGGCCTCCATCAACGGCTCCACTGTTCATGTTCCTCAATGATTTCTGGACTAAAAGGTGGTCCAAAAGTAGAGGCCCGCTAAATCTGGCAGTACATCTTGTTTAAATCGGCGGTGGTTACCCGTCCCCGTTCCTTGCTATCACCCCGCCTTTTCCTTCCTTTCATTTTGTCCTTCTCTTTTCTCTGCCAGCGAGAGAGAGAGCGAGAGGGGGAGAGCGAGCGCGATAGCGAGGGAGAAGGGGAGGAGCAGTGCAGGTGTGACATTGTGTGATCTGCAATGTGGCCGTTCTAGGCTGTGTTTGCGCCTTCGACACGGATCTGTTTTTCTTGTCTTTTAATATTCGTTTGGCATCAATGTTGCTTTCAGCTTAATGCTTTTCGCTTGTGGCTGTGTTTGGAAGTTGTTCTGATCCGGCACAGTGAGTTTCTGGACAGTTTATTCCATGTAATAGAGCCAGATCAAGAGAAAAGCTTTTTACAACACCTGCAAATCACACATTAACTCCAAATCTTTCTTTTCGTGGTTTTGCTTCAAGTGAGCAACTGATCGAGATAACAGGAAAACTAGACGAAAATAACTGTTTGAGGAGTACATTTTTTTTACTCCAGAAAAGACAAAAACTCGGCAGCGCTTTTAAGCCTTGAAATTGATATTAATGGAGGGAAGAGGTCTGTAACCCGATAGTAGAAGCACAATTTGGAAGCTTTTACGATCGATGGCTGGAGCTGAACACTTTTTCAAGAGATATAAAATCGTGCAATGGTCTTGTTGATGCCATATATAGATTCATTTAATAGGTGTCCTAATTGATCCCCATTATCAAGATCTATTTACTTCAGCTAGGGTGTGGTAGCGGCTTCGTTCTGGGCTGCAGCATCATAGTCATTGTTGCAAATCAGACTTAGGGTGGAATGTACCTCTGCCAAAGAAGTAAAACGGTTTGGCACATTGAGATCGACAACCACCATGAAGCGCGCCTACAAATTACGTATCCAAGTAGCCTGTTCTCCAATAGCATTACTTCAGTTTTGGTGTCATTCTTCTTGAGTTTGTGTTATAAGTCTGTCGTTTTAGCTGAGAGAGAGAGAGAGAGAGAGAGAGAGAGAGAGAGAGAGAGAGAGAGAGAGTCCCATTGATGTTTTCTAAGTGAGGTGCCCAAATGGCGTCTAGGGCTGTGAAATACGTATCAAATAAGCTGTCCAAGGGAAACCAATTTGTTTTCAGAAAACATAGATATAATTAGACTAGGTGTAATATCGAGATGTCATCTAGTAAACAGTCTATCAGGCTTTCTGACTTCATATTTGAAGTACCCAGTGATGTAGTATCTTTGAGACCATGTATTTTTCTTTTTATTTGCTGTGATTTTGTTCTGAAAGATCCCTGCTTTAAAAGATAATAAATCATGTACTACTGTGTCTTGTATGTCCAGTCGTCCTTATATGCAAAGGTTTTATGGTATAAATATTGAATTTATGCCTTTTTCAATCCTGCAGTGCTCGGAACTGATTCTGGTTCAAATCACTTTGTTTGATTCAAAATGTCTAATCACTTTGCATGAACTTGCTTCTTTAACCGCATACCTTAAACCCTCATTAACAGCAATGATCATTAGAGTTTTATTGATGACAAATATACGAAATGCAAAAAGATTTAATATGTTGTGTGTGTGTGGGGCGTTGAAGATGTGAAGCTTGCCTATTGGGCGATGTTGTTGAAGGTTTCCCTTTTAGGGTCTTGAAAATTTGTTACTTTTTGACCTTTGAGGCTGCGAAGGCATTGCTACATGCCCTTTGGGGCCCTGAAGATGTTGCTATTGGCTTTAGGGTTGGTTTTATTGGGTCTAGTGCCCCTCTTTGTAAATAGTCTATGACTCGAGCTATTTAGGGTTTGTATCACCTTCATAAAGAAAATCACAATGATTACCATAATTGGTGGAAGTGTTTTGGATGAAACCCCCATAACATCAGCCAAAGGCCCTCCACTTGTCCATGCCAAAAGCATAGTGCAAGGTTATAAACTAGGACGTTGGCTCCAAAGACACATAGGGAACATATGGTGGATCAAACCTACCCAACAAAACCTAGATTGCTAGCCTTTTGTTAAAGGAAAACCAAGTGTCGTTTATGATTATAGCTCTATAAACAATACTTGTTCAATGGAGAATGGTTGCTAACGAAAATGATACATGGGAACTTGTTTCTACATTTAAGGTAGCCAGAGTTTTGTAACATTTGCCAAGGGATTCATGGAGCATGACACTTGACGCAGTATCACATGATCTTCATTTCAGAGGACAAAAATGTCTAAGTAGGGAAAGCGTTATGTATTGTATGTAATTATCCCATGAACTTTACGATTGCAATGCAAAATATAGCCATGGAGCTAAATTAGATTAGAAATTAGTCAATAGGATAGCTAATAAGATGGCTTGAGCAACCACACTATATTTGTAAATACTGAGACTGTAATAATGTTTGTAAGACCTAGTTTATCTAAATAAGGTCCCAAAATCATATTAGAATGACAATATGGTTAACCAACTGGTAAACACACTTTGATGATTGAGGGCTCAAGGAGACATTGAGATACATCACACAATGCAGATGCACAAGGTATTCATAATTCTACTATTCCCTGCTGAGTTCTAACTAAAGTCTTGTATGCCAAACACACACACACACACACGTCCTCACCCCCCCTCTAATTTTAAAATCTGTTTTGGACGGTTCTTTTAAAACAGACTTTTCGAAACGGAGTTTCATTGAAGCAAACGCATTTCAGTGAAACATTGGTAGTGGATATCCGATAGGGTGAGTTCTAGGTTGGATATGGAGCAAGTATAGGTACTTAGTGGACAAAAAGGAGGACATACCGCCTTGAAACTAGTCTCTTAACTCCTTTATTCGTGTAAAATAGGACCCTATGCCCTCATTTTCCTCCATGCGAACACTTATGAGTTTGATCCTTAAAAACATCATTCGAGAGGGGTGCGTCGTCTGAAACTGTGTTTTGAGTGCATCCCAAGCACCTCTTGCTGTTACAACTTCACTAATGGGGGCAATGACATGATCCTTCACTGACAAATTTATCAAGGATAAGGCCTTCTGCGCCCTTTTGTCAAATGCACGAATATCGGCTGGAGTTGTAGTTGGCCGTTGTTCCACCCCAGTGATGATGTCCCACAGCTCCTTTTCCATGAAAATACTTTTTATTTTGAATTTCCAAATGCTATAATTGGATACCCCATCCAATTTGCTAGCTTCTCCAAGCATGGATTCCCCTAATCCTGCCATTTCGTCACTAATTGCTCCTATAGCGCCTTAATGAGACCCAATGACAAGCTTACAGAGCAATTTGAACTTTTAAAAGTCAACTTTAAAGTCTGCCCAAAAAAGTTTCAGGTCCTCCCGCCGCTCAATTTGGCCTAGCGCACCAAATTCGGTGGAGTTTTTGAAAAACGCTCCAATGTGGGATCGGCAGCTACCTTGCCTCTGAAATGGTGTGATTTGCCCCTTGACGTGCTTTCTCCCTGCGGTACGGCGATCACTCTTTTCGGGAGAAGTTGTACTTGCAGGGTACAGTCCTTTTCTGCCCTTAATTTGGATTTTGGCTTTTGGATGGCCTTAAACGGAGCTTTACCAAAAGTTATGGGCTCTTGAAGAAAACACATTGTTTCTTCACTTTAAAGCAAATCCCTTCTTCAAACGAATTTGCACTTCAGGGTCCCTCTCAATTTGAAAACTTCTTAATGAAATTGAAGGCTAAAATGCACTTCAAATCCTTTTGACCCACTTCAAGGCCCTCTGCAATAACATCTAATGGTCCAACGTAATCTCGTGGTCCACATAGCTTTCCATTTCCATCGTTCATCAACCTCCTTCGTAATCCGATGAACAAGGTTCTATTGGCGCGATGAACAAGGTTCTATTGGCGCGATGAACAAGACTCTTGCGTCCACGGGGCACTTGTAGACACTACGGCCTTCTCCTTCTCCCCCTCACCACGCGCGCGACAACCCGCGGCTCCTCCTTCTTGCTTGCAAGGTTTTCTCAGCTATGGCTGCCGGATTGATCTCGCTCCAGTTCTTTGGACTAGGTGCGGCCTGCCACAGTCCTTTGGCTTCTGCTCCGAACTGCTAGGGCGCCCATAGTCATGTGTTTATAGATCACAAAATGGCCACCTGTAATGGATTATCAGTGTTTTGCCTTCATGAAACCTTAATTGTGGGTTCTATATCACTTTTCAACTTATTGCAACCCTTTCTTGTGCTTCTGCTTGCAGATATATACATGATAGAGGTCGCCCACTGCAACTCACACACTGGAATTGTCAGATTGCGGATTGGCGAGAAATTGATTGAGTACGAAGTGATAACGCTCCAAAACCTGCTCTTCCAAAGAGGCTTACAATTTTGCACTCCTTGTTCTTCTAGAAAAGACACAATTGAAACATATAGATGTCTCAATCCAACTCAATCAAATTGCCTCCTGACCAATTGATTCGATTGACGGCAAAGCCTATTGTATCCAATTCTTCGAATTCTCCAAGAATTCAGTTTCTAGCTAACCTCGAACTGCACCGCTCCCAGGCTCTGATACCATGTCGAGGATCTTACTGGCAGTATAGTTAGGTAATTTGCAAGCAATCTATCATCAATCAGATAAGCAGAAAAGAGAGATCACACCACAACCCAAGAGAACACTTTTGAACTGTATTAACAAAAGAGACTTAAGGGTACATATACACAATCTATTTTTTTGTGGGGTACCGCTGCATGGCAGTTCGGTCCCCGTTAGGGGACGTGTGTCCCAACTTTACACTACGTGTGCCGTTAAGTTGACACTCATGCACACTATTACAAAAAACTCGAAAACATTGCTAAAAGCGGAAAGTCATCAAACTGTAAGAGAAACTCGGGCTTACTTATTCTAACATGAACTTCCCACAAAGGTTGCCTAGGTTCAAACAAATCAACTATCAAAATCTAGAGTTGTTTCTATTTATAGCCTCCAACTTAAGTTTGGTGCCCTATATATGGACATTGCCCCTTATAAGTGACCAAATACATGTGAGTTGCTACTGAATATCTAATGTCTCAAAAATGGGCATGAGTGACCAAATACTATAGTATATTGAGTCAATTTATTCAACTACTACTTTGGGGTTTAAATAAGTTAATGCTTCTTGGTTTCCAAGGGGAGGCTCGAACCTGGGACCAAAGAAACTTTGGATGCCAAGCCAACCAACTGAGCCAACCCCGTTGGTTTAAAATAAGTTAATGAGGCCCCAAGTATATGAATATATTGATGTATGCCCTAATTGGATGTCCATAACTTTGCTTTGATCAGATGACGACTCTTTTTTGTAAGATCCTTCACGAGTGCCGCGAAAGTCCTTGTGTAGGGCATACTTGGGTATGAGGTTTTGAATTTAGTAAGAGGCACCAATTTTGAGCCACGATTGTAATGAGATGTTGGAGAGTACATCCAACATTGCATTCCTTGTCGAATTAGCAAGGCATAACTAGTAAGTCCATGCTAGATGGGAAGACATCTTCGTGGAATTATTTATTGGGCTACCAAGGACCCAAGTGGGGTTAGACCTTGGATTGGTAGTAGTAGATTGACCAAGAAGCCCAAGTTGATTGTGGGTAGAACTAAATTGTTGCCTAACCTGATGTGATGAGATTCTATGGACTCTTGAATCCATAATCTCAAGCATAGATCCCAAATGGAGAGAGCACGAATAGGTTTTTGCCAAGTTGGGAACACAATCATGAGTGTCTTGTGGAATGCACTCACAAAAAGATGGGTATAATAAAAAGGTCAATTGTTTTGGAAGATATGTTGTGAGCATATCTTTATAATTCAGATCATATAGGCAATTAGTTGCTTATCATAAAAGTGACATGTATAAGAAGCTTTCAATATAGTTGAGCTTTGGTAGTGGCTAGTAGTGTAGTAACCATAATGATCTTCTACACAAAACTTAGTGAAACTGAGTTTTTGACTTAGATGCAATAGAGGTTAGTGTTAGCACAACAAGAACTCTCCAAGGCTTTAGTGAAGCAAAGAGTTTTGTGCTAGATTCTTATAGTTTAAGAGTTTTTATAGGAGATATGATCTTCTGATTAGTACCTGTAAAGTGCACCAAGATATTGCCTAGGTATTGTGGATTGTGATAGATCATAAGCAAGTCAATGATTTATTTTCCGAGTTGGAACTATCAAAGGGACATAGAGTACATCCATTGTATTACAAGCAGAGCAGTAACTTAGTCTCATATAGTACAAGAGTAGGGTACATCAGACCATAGCATGTACCAGTAGGGAGACAAGGGTGATGGTGAATTTGAACTCTTCAGAAGCATCTTATTGTCGCTAGTACTAGATCAGAGACTGAGATGATAAGACATCAAGTTCTCCATAGAGGATATGGTAATCTTGGAAATAACATTGGAGATCATTGATTGAGAAACTGTGATGTACAAGAGTACCTAAATATTTATATAGGAGTAGCGATTTCATGAGAGGTTATGGAGGATTTACCAAGTTTTTTTATTGAGGGGTAATGACTTTCTTGAAAGGGGAAGGAATGTTAGGGTTTGATAACGGACCAAGCATAACCTTGGACGAG
Source organism: Diphasiastrum complanatum (assembly GCA_029204225.1). NCBI lineage: Eukaryota > Viridiplantae > Streptophyta > Lycopodiopsida > Lycopodiales > Lycopodiaceae > Diphasiastrum > Diphasiastrum complanatum. The sequence goes on along the minus strand of MU832100.1, from coordinate 2,367 downwards.
CTGGTTAGAAGGTCAATGGATTGATGGATTCGATATGACCGACAACCGAACTAGGCACTTAATAATCGATCATGTTAGCTCTGTTGCTAGTAGCAACTTGGTGTGCTCACAAATAAATATTCAATAAGACGGGACAAGAATGGGTACATACTTAACTGGATTGTGAGGTTATCTTGAGGTCAAGGTGGTCTAGTGTTCACAAAGGCACAATTGGTGTTACGAGCCCGTAATCACTGTTGAACCCTAGGGCATAACTGGTGGGAATAGTAACATGGCGAGACAATGCTAATGGCATGGCTATGCATATAGACCCAACAGTGGGACATAGCCCCTTAGTAAATTTATAGGTCAGTAGATTTGTGTTTTAGCTTAAATTTTAATCAATTTCTAACCAATTTTGTGAAAAATTGACAAAGATATGCAAGTTCTTGTGAAAGTGGTTCATTTCTAGCTTTGGTTGAATTTTTGGGAGAGAAGCACGTCAAAGTTTATTTTTTGAAGTTTTGCTCCTTTGCAAGTTTTTTCATACCCTTCGAATTGAAGTTTCAGTTTAAAAATAAAAAAAATAATAAAAACTACTCTCATCAAATTTGAACCTAACCCTAAATACACTTACGCATTAGTTGCACAGAAACGCGTTTCTGGGCTCCCAGAAACGCGTTTCTCAGAAACACGTTTCTGATTCCAGAATAGTCCAAAAAAAAAAACCAAATATATATATATATTTTTGCCCTAAAATAGCCCTAAATTGGACCTAAACCATGCTGTAACCAGCTCAACTGTAACCAAAACACCTGACAACCTATACATATGCAATGCCCTTGATCAGAGCTTTAATCTGATACCCATATTGCCTACAAAAAAATAAAATAAAAATAAAAACGTTTCTCAGAAACGCTCCCCCAAGCCAGAAATTCAGAAACGCGTTTCTGACTGCATTTCTGAATGCGTTTCTGGATGGGGCATGCAACTATGGATAATGGTACATTTGATGATTTAGTGCTTGAATAAAAAAAGTACACTCGTCTGCCTAAACCATCAATCCCTTCCATGGATTGACTATCCTACTAGGTAGACAATACATTTGTCTACCTAGGTGCTTGGTGCATTTGACTTCCTAGAAGTTGTCAATGAGATGATAGTACGTTCGTCCATCTGTGTGAATAGTCCTTTGACAACAATAAGTATTACTGTATTGTCTACCTAGGTGCTTGGTGCATTTGACTTCTAGAAGTTGTCAATGAGATGAATAGTACGTTCGTTGATCTGTGTGAATAGTCCTTTGACAACAATAAGTATTACTGTGCATTTGATTGCTTACAAGCCCATAAGATGCGTTGGCCAGCTACTTACATGTAAATCAAATTCTTACATGGGATGTCATTTTATGTTAATGCGTTCATCTAACAACATAGAAAACATGCTGTAATTCCTTTATTTAATTGGTCTTCTCAAAATTGGAAGAGCTGGCTATTCAGGCAGTTTATAATCTTGTTGATCAAATTTTATTCATAGAATGTTAGAGAATAAAAAGATAATACTATTTTTTGCATTTCACACAACTTACTTCTTAGTACTACAGTCCACATACACAATATGACTAGTCACTATGGTGGCTGACTTCAAGGTGTGTTAGTACTGCAGTCTACTCTCATAATGCATATTGCAGATTAGTCAGTGGTAACTACAGTGGCAAGTGATGACTCGTGAGCAATGAGTGCACACAGTACCCTCTTGAGTCTGGAAATAAATCGGTCTCTATAAAGAAATGTTAGAAAGCTTGACAATAGTATTTCATGCATTTTGTACAACCAACTTATTGGCACTGCGTACATAAAACATATTACGGACTAATCACTACAGTGGCGAGTCCTGACTTCTGAATTCTCAACAATGAGTGCACATAGCATTCAATTATAGTTTTGGGACTGTAGACTTACTAGCTACAGCTTAACATAGTCAAGACTCAAGACTAAATACATATTGCGAGTGGGTCCAGACTCCAGATTTACTAGCTTCAATTTAATGTAGACAAAACTTCAAGAATCAAGACAAATTGAAAAAAGAAATCGAGAAAAATAATTCTAAAAAAATAAGATTCTTTCCCGCTTAAATTGGGACCTGATGAATTGTTCACAGATCACACACAGTCTTAGGAGTTGTGACCAAGGTTGTAATTTATGCTATGTGATAGTAAAATGTAGCTGTTAGGCTTGGGTGCCTTTGGCATATTGTAGCAAAGTTGTTAGGGATTGGTATTGGTAACATGGATTGCCCACTACTTTTGAATCCCAGTTTGTGTGGTTTTAAGATTTACTCCAAATTCATAGGAATGATGCTACTTGGTCCAATAGATGTAACATGCAA